>APFE030258984.1:0-10358 GCA_000404065.3 Pinus taeda
GACATGGCTCTTCCTCCAGGAGAGCAGTGGGACGACTCAGGTAAAAACGTTTTCAACATTTTCCTAATGTTAATTTTTTTATTTTTATATCGTCTTAAAACTGATAGTAATAATTTCAAAATGCAGATGTGGGTCCACAGTGACCAGCCGCTCTCCGGCCTTTCGAGAGAAAACAACCAGTTGCACCAGCTCCAGCCCCATAGGATGAATCAACAGAGACTTTGGCTGAGTTGGAGAGTCATCTAGAGCGCCTGATAGGGGACATTCCTGAGACCAGCACAGACGACATCCGTCGTCGACTTCAGCGCTATGTGATTGGGGTCCCCGGACCTTTTAGGAGGTTCCTTTGTAAGGTGGCCCGTGCAGTGGTTTCGTATCGAGATCATCACCAGTGATGGTATGATCGCTTATTGTAGTCACACATGAAATTTTTCTTTTTGTACCTATCATTTTTCCAATCATAAGGTGTTTTTCAACCTATGATTGAGGACGATCTATTTTTTGACACACTCCTATATATAATTTATCGTTAATACTAGCTTGTCTTGTTAAACATGTTATGGAATGTTTTTAAATTTTACTTGTATGATTATTGCACATGTCTACTTAACATTTGAGAAGTAATTGCATCTGCTAATGTATTTAAAGATCTTGGAATATGCTGATATTCAATATAGTCAGATTCACGTTCCAAGAGACGCACTCTCAAAAATAATCTTAATAAAACTGGATTTCTAATGGTGTATACTCTATTAATCTGTAATACAATGAGTTCATAATCTAACCTCACTATCAAACTCCAAATCCCAAATGAAATAGATTCAGATAATAACTCCACCACTTCACTATACTCTGCAATGTTGTTCGTTGTTTGACCGAAGCTTACCCAATGCATAGATACCAACTCGTACGAGGGCGAATAGATAACCCAAGCTGTGGAAGAAATATTCTGTGTACTACGACAAGCGCCATAAGCGAAACCAATATATGTTTGGAGAGGCGTCGACATATGCGACATCAAATGTAAAACCAAGATAAGCAGGAATAACGACATAAAACTCAATCTCTAAGCTAAGCACACTTTAATCTAAAACACACCAACTAGAAGAAAAACTAACCTAACTAAAAAATCTCCACACTCTTTTTAAGCATAATACCTCTTCAGGTAAAGACCATTTCTGTGTTTACCTAAAGAGACCCCGTCAAAGTCTACCAATTCATAGGCCCCTTTCGCTAGCTTTTGCTTGAGAACAAAGGGACAATGCCACATAGGAACGAATTTTCCAGCACCTAATTTATCATTTGCTTGATCGTACAAAAGGAATAGATCTCCTACCAAAAAATTTCGAGGGGTCACATTTCGATCATACTGAGCTTTAACATGTTTGGCATGAGATTCGGTCACTAATGCAGCATCGCGGCGATTCCCATTTACTTGAGCTAAGTATAATAAATGTCTTTCCTCTTCAGAAGTAGCTGGAAGTAATTCGATGGCCATTCGCAATGACGGGATTTCGTACTCAATAGGTGATACAACTTCCAAACCATAAACTTGTTGGAAAGGAGTGAACCCTGTTGATGTTTTGACTGAGGTTCGGTATGCCCACAGCACTGAAAATAACATGTTATACCAATTTGACCGATGAATCCCAATGATTCGTCGAATCATGATGGATAAAACTTTGTTGATGGCTTCAACCAAGCCATTAGCTTATGTATAATAAGGAGTTGAACTGTCGTGACGCAAGCCAAGCTTGTTTGTAAGTTCTGTCATCATAACGTTCCGAAAATGATGCCCATGGTCAGTGATAATCGCTTGTGGAACACCAAATCTAGAAATTATATGATTGAATATGAAAATTGCAGCTGTTTTGCCATTTGCCTCAAATGTAGGCATCGCTTCGACCCACTTGGTAAAATAATCTACCGCAAGGATAATATATGCATGCCCCCTGGCCGAGTGAGGGTTACATGTAATAAAATCGATACCCCATTTGGCGAAAGGACCAACGACAATTAGAGGGTGAAGAGGAGCAGGTGGAGCACGCATCTTTCGATCAAAAATTTGACAATTGTGGTATTTTCGAACCACAGTAATACAATCTTTAAACAAAGACGGCCAGAAATAACTGGCGCACAATATCTTTTGGGAAGTGGCATACCCATACATATGACTGCCACATGCTCCAGAGTGACAGTCATTTAAGACCCTTTCGGCTTCCTCATGAGTCAAACAACATCGGAAAATAGAGTCCGCCCCACGACGATAAAGAGTATCTCCAATAATTTTGAATTGTTGGGATTGGAATCGGATTTTCCGACGGTCGGATCGTGAAAGATCTGGATGAAAGGTTTGGGTTTGGAGATAAGTGATGATATTTCCATACCACGGATCTAAAGTGTTGATCAGAAACAAGGATTCGTCCGCAATGGGCTCCTCCGCCACAGTTTCTGTATCAACACGCAGGAAGTCACACATAAGTTCCGCAAAAACTAAAGATTTCTTTGACTTGGACTTTTCAAATTCTAAGTCAAACTCCTACAAGATGACAATCCATTTGGAGTACTTGCCCCCCAACAACTGCTTGGTCAAAATATAAATCATAGGGTTGCGATCAGAAATGACCGTAGTTTTGCGTAATAAAATGTAATAACGAAAACTTTGGACAGCTTGAATAGTTGCCAATGCCAATTTCTCCACATGTGAGTATTTTAGCTCAGTTGGATTTAACTTTCGACTAAGGTAATATATCACATGTTCTGTACCGAATTCATCTTCCTAAACTAGCACCATTCCAATGGTGGAATAGGAAGCGACGGGATACAAGAAGTAGTCCTGGTTGTAGTTGGGAGGATGCAACAGCGGTGCATGGGTCAACGCATGTTTTAATGCATCGAAAGATTTATGAGCTATCTCATCCCAAAAGAATGAAGTATTTTGTTTCAACAACTAGGTAAAACCCTTTGTGATCTCGGCGTAGTTAGGAATAAATCGACGTAAAAATTTTGCTTTCCCTTGCAAACTTTGGAGTTGGTGAAGACTCGAAGGAGGAAGCAATTTGATGATAGCTTTGACCTTCGAAGGATCGACGCGAATGTCGGCTTTCGAAACAACAAATCCCAGTAATCGACCCATTTCAATGCAAAACACACACTTGTGAGGATTCAACCAAATTCGATAATGCTACACTTCATGAAGATTTCTCATAAATGGATGAGGTGATCAACTCGATGTAAGGAATGAGCAGGCAAGTCATCGAGATAGGGTTGCACAATGTGTTTTATATCATGAAATGTGTAAGACATGGCCCATTGAAAAGTTGCGCCGGCGTTCTTCAGGCCAAAAGGTAATTTGCAATAAGCAAATGTCCCCCATGGACAAATGAATGCCATTTTTAGTTGATCAGCAAGCAGAATATTGATTTGATTGTATCCGGAAAAGCCATCCATAAAGGAGAAAATTTCACTACTGGCATAATCATCAATAATTTGATCGATATAGGGAGTAGGGTAATTTTCCTTTGGACATGCTCAATTAATGTCCCTATAGTCGATACATATTCTTATTGTCCCTTGCTTTTTGTTCACGGGAACAATATTCGATACCCAATCTGTTAACGGGATTGGATAAATGAAACCTGCTTTTAATAATTTTTCAACTTCTTCTTTAATTGCAGCAGCTTTTCTTGGGTGAATCTGACACAGACGTTGTCGAACGAATTTAGCATTCGGGTAGGTTTTAATTTCATAAACTACGATTGCTGGGTCAATTCCTAGAATTTCCTCATAGGACCAGGCAAACACATCGCAGAATTCTTGAAATAGGGCCTTGTATGTTTTAATTTCATCATCATTACAAGAGGCACCTATATGAACGTTTTCAACAATTCCGGTCTTAACTGAAATGTCAAGGGGAATAGTTCTAGAAATATTTCCTAAATTTAACTCGAAATCAGGATGTTTCATTGGATTCTGAGCGTCCTTAACATATTCAGTTGTAAAGATTGATGAAAAATCGTTTTCAAAACGATCGCTCTCGGGTAAAAATGAAGATCTGTGATGTAGATATTCCCAGGGTAACTCATCGACACATAGGATTTCACGAATTTTCTCATCTGATTGAACAAGTTCGGAAAACGTTCTTAATTTCGAGTTTGATGCTGAAAATGACTCTTCATGGACCTCATTCATTAAGTCGATTCTAGTTGATGTTTGGTCGGAAAATGACTGCACGGTCTGATATGCAAGTTCATATGGACTCAAAGGCATAAGAGTACCAAATGAGTCTGTCTCAGTTTCAGAAAGTATGATCCAAGGATCATCATTAACAATGGTTCCTGATAAAATCGTATGAATGGTTGCAGTAGAAGACAATGCGTTGATAGGAGGGAAAAGAAAAGTGCCCAGTAAACCGGAATCTTTAACTAACCCTACACCAACATCCTTATAAGGGATCGTCGCTTTTCCAACATGTTGAATGCTCTCAGCAGAGGCTGGGTCGGATGAAAAGTATGACAACTGGTCTATAGTTACGATCTTTCCATTATGAGGGAACTTTATAAGCCGAAACACCGATGAGACAACAGCTGTCATAGCATAAGACCAACTACGACCCAAGAGAAGGTTGTAATATAGAGGGGCATCAACCACCTCCACATCTAGATTAACGATTTCACCTTCAACCCCTATAGGTAGATCCTATAAAACGCCGAAAGGATGAAACCCACGGCCATCAAAGGCCTTAAGAATCTTCGGGGATTGATTTAGTGAAGGAGAACCAAGCGATCTCCAACACTGTATTGACATAATGCACGTGCAAGCTCCCTCGTCAATCACAGTCCTATGAATAGGTCTGTTTTTGACTATCACTGAAATCTGGAAAACCATTTGATGAGGTAGACGTGGCACACTATTTTCTAGATCGAAGATTATAAGGTTCGGGTCCTGAGCATCAACAGCTCCTATAGCCGACAAAAGTAATTTGCGCTGTGCTGGACATGATTGCAGCACTTCCAAAGACGACATTGTTGAGGGTGAAACAGCTAAATCCTCAACAATGTTGTAGTTCTGAGCTGCTCTCGCATGTGGATTGAAAGCAGACTTTCAAAGTACACCCTTTGTGGGCGGTTTGATTACTAAGTCCGGGTTAGGTTTCTCGATCTGTAGTGGATCGGAACCGGGAGATGAGGTTGATGGACTTGAATGAGAAGATTCTGCTTCTTTACCATCAACAGGACTTTTACTGCCATAATCTTGCAATCGAGTCGCAATCCTTACATGAGACATCATCAATATGGGTTCTTCATTGGCACTAGAGGATGAACCTGTCATCTTACTATCTTGAGTTGGAAAAGGATCCTTCAAGACAACAGGAGTTTTGGAACCTTTGATAATTTTTGCAACTTCTGCCCGATGAGGGAAGTCTCTCGTATAGTGGTCTTCATCACAGATGAGACACGGATAACGAGGTTTGCATTTTTCATCAGTGGGTTCCACTTTTTCGGGTTTCTCTTTTGAATTTTTCTCTTTATTCTTCTTCTTCCCTTTCTTCTTACCACCGATTTTTGATTTAGCTGTAGATGACTCTACAACGTGAATATCGGCGGAAAGTTCCGCGGAAGACTCTCCTGTCGGGGAATCTGGCAAGGTTACTATAGGAGAAGAATTCTTAGAAGACTTCTTCTTACTTTTGGTATTTACCGTGCCAATCATACCATTAGCGGCATGAGACCCTGAAGGAGCAGCAATGATTTGATTTTGATTGGGTAGGTTGGAGATCTTCTCGTGTAACGTACCTGACTGAGTGTAAACTAAGTCAAGGTACTGTGCTTGAGAAATGACTTGCTCTTCAGTAACTACTCCAGCTTTAGCTACATCTTCAGTGATCTTGGGTAGTAATGATTTGACAAACCATTCAGCTAGAATTTGATCCGGAATATAAACTTTCACTAAACGCAGTCGAAGTCTCCATTCATGGATATGATCTGAGATGTAAGTGGATGTCGACTGCTTTAACGAAGTTAATAGTTCCGTGCCATTGTCATATCTGACTAGCAACTGAAAATGAGTTAAAAACGAGGTAGCTAACTGACTAAAATTATAAAAAGTGGCTCGCGTTAATTCGACATACCATTTGGCTGCAAGGCCAATTAGAGTGCGTTGAAAAAGATGTAAATGAATAGAATCATCTGAAATGGAGTTAGATGCACACCAGAGATGATAAGTCATCACATGGTTCAACAGGTCCTCTCCTGGTTTACCTTCGAATTTAGAAATATCACTAGGAAACTTATGTGGCATTGGCGGCCAATACGAAAGATAGTTAATTGGATCGTTCGTAAGGCGCATCAAGTCAGGCAAGTCCAAAGTTGCAATAAATGGAAACTGACGATTAGGGTCCCTAAAACTTGAGGTCTGCAGACTAGCCCCAGGAGGAGGATATCCAGGATAACTAGGAATGGGAATCGCATTCGGGATATTTTGACCTCCTGGAAAACTAGGATTAACCGGGCCATACTGGGGTTGTTGAGGTTGTTGATATGTATACCCAGGGTACGGTTGATACTGATAGGTTGGTTGCTGCGCAGCAGGACCGTATTGATACTATCCTTGGTACGAAGGTTGATTAAATTGAGGTTGAGAAGTGACAACCATACTTCCTATAGGCATTTGAACCGAAGTCTGGACCGTAGATCCAGACTGAGGTAAAGATTTCTGAGCAGTAGATACAGGAATAGTAGAAATTGGAGCTGTTGATACTCCAGAAGAAGGTGGGGTAGATGGAGTAGATGTTGCAGTAGTTGCAGCAGACGTTTGAGATGAAGTATGAGGTGTACTAGGCCCAAACTGAGAAACTACAGAAGGTGCAGAAGTTTGAACAGTAGACTGGATGGGTTGCTGAGATGGACCAGAAACCAAGGGTTGTCCAGGTTGAGATGACGGTTGCATGTTCGGTTGCAAGACCTGCTGGGATTGAGATGGATCACATACTAAATTCGTTTCGGGGTATGGACCCATAACAGGTTGAGGATATTGAGAACCATAACCGAGTTGAGGGTAGGGTTGATAATATGATTGACCAGAAGGCGGTTGGTAACCTTGAGATGGGTACTAACCTTGGGGTTGATAACCCTGCAGGGCCACGTACTGATACTAGGGGTTGACCTTGAGGTAACATATTGATATTGAAGGTTGATTTTGGGTGATATTGATACTGAGGTTTGACCTTGGGGGTACATAATTGACTACTGAGGTTGACCTTGGGGTCATACTGGAGTCTGGGGTTGACTTGAAGGATACGTATTGTCCCGTAGGTATGTATTGTCCTTGGAAGGTTGGTTCCCCAGGCGCTAATTGAGTAACCTTGAGGTTGCCCCCCAGGCATATACTGGGTACCCTGAGGTTGCCCCCCAGGCACATATTGAGTACCTTGAGGTTGCCCCCCAGGCGATAACTGGCCACCTTGAGGTTGAGAACCTGACATCATTAGAATATATTCTACACTCAAAGGTTTAGTACCACTACTTCCATTTAACAACTTCTGTTCGATAGGTTGAGGAGATGCTCCCAATAAAGTACCAGAGATGGACTAATACCCAGTGGGAACAAAAGGACCGCCGTACAAATAGGCTTCTGGAGATTGAGAAAACATGGATGACGGACTAGACATATTTAATGCAGGATAATGATCTCTAGGTGCAGGGTGATAAAAAATGCGAGGTGGTGAAAAATTTAGTCCCGGATTTTCCACAAGATTGGTCAGTGAACGGTACCAAGCAGTGCTCCTAGGTGGACTGTAAAAAATCGATTCATGCTCCCTAAGTTCTAAGATAGGTCAATTGTCTGGAAAAGGAAAGCTTTCTTCGATGTCCGAAATAGCAAAGCTTTCATTCTGGCTATGAGTCCAGCAGGAAGATCTTGGGTAATTACGGTTTTCTTACCCTAGGATGAACTAGGACCTACTAGGAGTTCGTGAGAAACAACTCTGATACGTTGGAAGTAGCAGCAACTTCCCAGATTCGGGTTCAGAATACTTCAGGTTTCTTCACCTATATCACTAGTAGATGCAACACTACCAGTAACTTCTGAAATTACTAACGGTTGAGAATCAGAATATACTACCAAAGAAGGTTCTCCTTCTTCAGGTGACCCACTTCTACCACTACTAGGAGATACGAGGACTTCCAAGCCTTCAAGCTGGCTCGGTATGTCTTCAAGAGGTTGACCCCGAGGTCTACGGGATGTCCTTAGTAACTCAGCCACATTAACAAACTGAGGGGATTTTCCTCAAAGTCTACGGGAATGCCTCGATAATTCAGCCACAGTTAAAGACTTTTAACTACTTCACATGAAAATAAAGTAAAATCTCAATGAAAACCACCTAAAGTCTCTAAAGAACCAAACAAATTGAATCACACGCCTAAAGAATCTAGGAGATCAAACACACAAAAATAGTAACTTTCCGGACCGAAAACACTAGTTGGTGATGAAATCCAATGTCGCAGAGTTCGATACAGAAATAGCGGTTGGAACAGTTACCCTGGCAACCTGCTTAATGAATAGACTGGCACAAGTTTCTCCACTTAACCGTCCCGAGTGAAGAGAACCCCCTAGAAAATCCAAGTGAGTCTAGCCGACGTCTGCTCCAGGTACAGTGGGATCTTCCCGCCACTGTCACCTTAGGAAGAATCCTAGAGAATATGGTAACTAAGGTTACCAACAGAAACAAATATACCTGGGGGAATAGTCTACGATCCGATACGCATGCAAGGGCAGAGTAGCAAGCTCAATCCCCTTGAAGGCTCCTCAACATAATCCGAGGTTTACCAACAAGTGACCCCAGGCTCCTCGACAATGGTTAATATGAGGTTTACCGTTTGTAATACTTGAATATCTGGCATCGTTCCCAATGAGGAAGGATTGATTCCCACACTGGTTCGGACACGATCTCGTGCTTTTCCTTTAAGAGGAGCTTTCCCAGAGCATAGATGCAACAATTGGATTTCTCTCCTACCGCAAGATACAGCTACTCGTTTGTTTTACTATCTTGGAGAGTTAATTACTCCCTACTCCAAGATACTAGCCTAAGCTATGTTGGTGTATTAGAGCCCTAGAAGATTGATTTTATTTTAAGCATGATTTTTATTGGCTTTTGATTAAGTCAAGAGGTGATGGAGATGAAACTTGTGGTGTAAAGGCTCGACTCAAAATCAATACAAAAATGCACTTAAGATGATTAAACGATCTTTTCTCTTCAATGAAGTTCTAGCTAGGAAAGAGTTGGAAAATGCAAATACTTGAAAACACAAATCTTTCTTAACAAACAAATCAAAAGAAGAGTATTTGTTCCATTGCACTCAAAACGAGACAACTAGTTATTTTCACAAGAATTCCCTTTTTCATTCGAACACTCAAATGCTACCAAGACAAACTTTTTCAAAAGAGATCTTTCATATTTTAAAAAACATTCAAAATTATAACTAAAGCAAATATTTGAGAAAACTATGAATAAAGCAAACTTAAGATATACAAACTATGAAAACCTATTTGAAGTAAAAGCTCACAAAATGTCTTTTCAAGGATGTTTTACTTGGCTATAAGCAAACCAAGGACCAATTTGTCCAGAATCACAAATAAGTCAAGAAAAACCAATTTTGTTTTCTTTTTGAAAATGAAAATCCAAACATTCAATCACAAGCTTTTCGAATTTTTGTAAGAGAAAACTCAAAGCGGATTTATCAACAAGGGGAGATTTCGTAAATGGTCAGACTCATAAGAAGGTTGATAGACACTAAGGTGATCTGAAGTCCCTACAACTTCTAAGCTTAGAGCCACTACACAACCAAATCGAAAAACAAACCCAACAAGCAAAACTCCTAGGAATTTCACCTAAAACCCTAATGCTAATGAAATTAAACCAAGGAAAGATTTCAACCAGTCACATGCAGGTATGAGCAGAGGATAACCACTACAAAATCAAGATAAAACTAATTTAAAGAGTAAAATTCAAAATTTCAAAATTTTAGCAAGGTACATAGGTTCAGATTTTACACAGGTGTGTGTACGCTCTGTGCACAAAGTAAAAGTGTGTACAGGTACGCACTGTGATACAAGTGCAGACTGCGGACTTCGACTAAAGTAATGAAAAATAAAAAACAAACCTAAATCCACTAAGTCTACCCAAGTCCACACACAACAAGCCAAAAACAGAAACAAAAAGGCAAGTTTCTTAAGTCAAAGAAAAATGAGGAAAACAATCAAGTCCCCAACGGAGTCGCCATTTTGTCATGCGGAATGAGTCGATCTTGCGGACAAGATAGACCTTCCTAGAATCTAAAGAAGACCTAATGACAAGCAAA
>APFE030258995.1:11566-58893 GCA_000404065.3 Pinus taeda
TATTTTGACGTGGTTAAAACCCTCAGAGAGGGAAACATTCCACGGCCTGCGCCAACGTGGCTACTACAGGAAATTTATTAATAAAAGAATGAAAATTTACATAAGCTTCTCTCATGCACCGTGAACCTACAAATGACCCTCCATGCGCTTTAAATAGAATTCATGGACCAATTGGGTGTCAAGCCATGGATCAAGTGTCGGTAATACCAAGGAGAGAATGAGCCGTCAAATCACTACATATCGTGACCGTCGGATTGTAAGTTACAAATGTACATGTTAAAGAAACACACTTTACCTAACTCTATACTAGACCAAGTTATACTTAACTATTCCTACATGTCGGAATATCCTAACAACATTGTGTGGCAATGTAATGGCCACAAGGTGGATGTGGATCAAATTCATAGATTCGAAGTAAGGGGTTATTGAAATAATCATCATCATGGGATAAATGGTTCACATACACAAATTATTCAAGGGGAGACTGATGACAAGTGGATACAAGGTCCACCAATGTTGAGATCGGTGTATCTTCAGAAGATGGTTCTACAAAAAACACATTTAGAAGCTCCAAGGGAGTCTGAATAAGTCAATCCCATGGACGATGATAGGTAAATAATGGGTATGAAAGTGTCCACCATTTCAACATTAGGAGGAGGAATCACCATAGAGGTTTGAGCAACTACTTTCCCTAGAAAGGAATTGGTTCCAAGGGCCACAAGTAGAGAAAGGGGAGGGTCACTGCGAGTGACATCCATTTCACAAACAATTGAGAGGGCATCATGAAAATAGTATAGCTTAGGATATTGGTATGAATGATGTCCATGCATATCACAAAAAGCGCATGGGTGATTTGTGCATAAAGAATTATTTTTCTTGGAGGATTCAAGTAAGGTGACTTGCACCTTAGGGACATTAAGGTCTAGCTGAATTCCGAATTCTGAAATCATGCTCTTGATAGGGGGAAGATCAAGGAATTTGTTAGTGGCATGACCATGAATATCACCCAAAGTGCATGAAGGAGTAGGCTTAAGTGCTTTAAAATGAGTGGTTTCCACTTATGTTTCCCTATCCTTTGCCCACTTTTTTTTTCTGGGATCCCCCCCCCCACCAAATGCTTTCACAATAGGAGTAGTTTCCTACTAAGGTTGATATGGAAATGAAGTAGAGGTAGGGGTGGTGGAAATCAGTTGTATCATAGTCAAAGCCACATGAGGCTAGAGATAATCAGGAGGGGTGTTTACAGGAGGATCAATGTACCAAACTGGGATCCCCAAATTTCATGTTAGGGAGACTCAACATAGCCATCACCAGGGTGGAAAAGATGTTGATTTGTAGGAATAAGAAAGGTATTTGACCAAATGGATGGTGGCTAGGAGGAACTTCACTTGAGGACCAACTAAGTCTTAAGCAAAAGGTTGTTGGTGAATAGCTGTTGGGAAGATGTGTGGGACTTCTTTTTGGTGGTCGATGACACTTAAAGCATGTAAACACTAAAAGAGATAGGCTAAGTGGGAATAGGTGGTGGGGCCATAATATGCCCTAGCAATGTGGAATATTTTAGATTTCGAGAGATATCTTAGTCAAGGAAGGTATGGAATTATTACTCACCATTGAAGATGTGACATTCTGAGGATATGTTTGAGATTGACGACCGTAGTACATAAATTAATCAATGGTGACAATCTTCCCATTCTGTGGGAAGCTCATGGTGTGAAATACGAAACATGCAACCACTCTCATGGCATACATGAAACTATGACCAAGCAACGAGTTATAGTAAAGAGGGGCATCAATAACTTCAATATCAACTATGAGATGTTTTTCAGAAACCAAGACGCGACAATTCTAGTATAGACCAAGGGGCTGCAAAGGGTGACCATCATACACAATGATCGTGGATGGTGAAAGGTCGGGAGAACCAAGTTGTTTCCATACAATAGCAGCCATCACACAAATGGATGTACCTTCATCAACTATACAATGTTGAACAACAACATTCTTAATGGAGATATGTATCTGGAAAGCAACAAAGGGAGGAAATCGAGGATGATCTGTAGTGTCAACGTAAAAAATGATCATGAGATCATGGGAAGGGTCCATAACGGCTAAAACATATAGTACAGATTTTCTTTGAAATGTGCACATCTAGAGGACTTCCAACACTAATATAGAAACAAGAGATTGTGCTAAGTCATCTACTATGCTGTCAGTATGGGTGACTCGAGAATTGGAAACATTTCAATGTAATGGCCCTTGGCGATCCTAAATGGAATCTCCACCTTAGGTGGAGGGATATGTAAGGTACCATTTGGTGACAAAAGAGACTATGTGGATACTTGAGGTTGCGCATCAGTCACTGACTTTTTAGGAGGTTTTTCATATTGGTGCGATCAAGTTTGAAGGTTGACGTCTTTAGAATTCATCATGAAGATTTGATAAGACCCATTTCTACGCTGTTGAGAGGAAGGAAGTGGAGGATTCTAGCCAACTTGGGATCCCTCATATCCTTGGTGAGGGAATGGGTTGGTAAGCACTACTGGTTGTGTAGAGGGAGATGCTAAGTGAAGGCATAGGTTGCTTCCCTCTAGAGGAAACTTCTTAATCTTCCCATTCTTTGCACCTCTGAAGGAGAAGGGGAAGTCACGAGTATAATGGCCATAAATACTGCAACAAGTACAAAGTCTATTGGTTTGAAGGGCCTTGTTCTACTTGGGTTGTCTGCCCTATTGTCGGGTTGTGATATTACACTATTCCCCCTTATTAGCATTAGGCTGACAACCTTGGTTGTCTTGGTTTCCCCGAGATTCCTGATTTTCGTTACCTTTCCCCTTGTTCTTTCTCTTGGGTATGGGGGACAGGGAAACATTTTGTTGAGCATAGAATTTTCCTTGAGGAGGCGGTTATTGCTGCAAAAAAGGTGGTTGAGGAATGGGAGGTTGAGGCACTGTTTCACTGGGGATAGAGGACTAGGCGGTGCATATGGGTAATAAGGATTCATGGAAATGTTCTGGTAATCAGGATGAGTAAAAAATGACCTTCGCATGGAATGATGTGGATGGGTAAATGCATAAGATGTACTTGTGCCTTGGTATGATTTAACATGTGAAGGATTAGGAGAAGGATAAGCATAAGTGGAAATGGCCCCCCCATGAGGTTGACCATAACCCATAGATGTTTGAGGGTATGGAGATGGTTGAGAGTAAGTGAATGATCCGATAACACTGTCAATGACATGAGATTCCCCTGGGGCAAATGAAGCACCAAACCTAGGGTGGTGAGGGAGGATAGTGTAAACATAGCCCGATTGGGCATAGACCAAATCATACTTTAAAGCTATTTGGAGAGATTCTTCCTCGGTTTGAGGGAAATGTGGAATGATATCTTTACCAATGGGGGCCAGAGTTTTCACAAGAACCAATCCATGTTGACGTGGTATTCAAATTCTGAATCTTTACATATGCTCTACCTTTTGTGCCATTTTTGTACATGATCAAAAAGGTGGGTGGTAGACGTTTGATGGAAGCTAGTCAAGAGTTGGGTACCAGTGTTGTAGAAAAATGGTAATTGGAAGTAGTATAAAAAGGCATTGGCAAGGGTCACAAATGTGGAATAAGAGGCATGGGGTTGGTCTACATACCATTTTGCAACAACTCTGGTGAGAGTGCATTGGAAAAGGCATAGACATGTTGAATACTCTAAGATAGAATTAAAGAAGTACCATATGTGAAATGAACAAACATGGATGGTGGGATCCTCTCCAGAATTCCCCTCAAATTTTGGTATATCTGATGGGAGTTTGGTTGGCATAGGTGGCCAACTTGAATAGTGGTGAAGAGGATAATTAATACATTGGTTCAAATCTAGGAGACTTAAGTTGACCATGTAAGGTAACAGTGGTTGGGAAGGACCCATTCCTTGGGAGGTTCCAATGTTACCTCTAGGAGGGGAAACTTGAGTATTACCTGCGTTACCACCAACATTAACTCCCCTAGTGGTGCCAAGATTGGGATTGGTATTATTACCTGCATTTCCACCTAGCATGGTATGGGTTGGGGGCTGAGAGGAATTAGAATCTGAGGATGAACTAAAGGAATTAGAAATACTAGAGTGTGATGGTGGATTAGGAGGAGGGACCCTAACTTGTTGAGAAGGTGTTAAAGGATGTCCTAATGGAAATCGACGGCAAAGGCCATGACATCTCCATGAAAAATGACGAGAGGGAACAATGATGCCAAGACAATGAAAACACTAAAGGCTAAAGGATGAGGATGAATAAAGAGAACAACAGAGAGAAAGTAAACACCTAGTGCAATGGTGCAAAGTGCAAGCTAAATATAATGTATTGTTATTCTAATTCAAGCAAGCATGTCCTATAAAAAAAAATGGCCTCTATCCTAAAGGTTATCTAATCCTCAAACAAGTCCTAGTACTATGTTTTGAATGGCCTTCCAAACAACTTCTTACTTGCAGAATCTCATCCCCACAAGCATAGCGGTTGAGGGGAAGGTAGGGTAGAGGAATGGTTGCTGCCCACAACCACCACCTATAAGGTGTTTATCCTAAGAATGGCCACCAACTTGCCTCCATCCCATAGGGGTGCACAAATGTTGGCCTTCTAGGTAGTCAGCCGTTGGCATGGGATTCCCTACCACAAGTTGGGTAGCCTTGAGGAGAAGTGATCACACCATGAGCTAAGCCTAAACCCCTCTCAAATGGGTTTCTATTGCACTCTGGTTTTGACCGTGGGATGGTGGAGGATTTTAAATCTCCCTACAAGGAAAACTTGAATGTCTTAATATAAATGATTGATGGGTGTTATTGGAAGCTTGTCCCACCAATCCTGCCTTAACTAATATATTCTTTTTCCCTAATTCCCAAGTGGGCTTCGATCTATGTGTGTTGTTAAGTTATTAATGTGAGAGTTTAAAAGTCTTGGATTGGAGGTACTAACCAAGCACTGGTTTTCTTAGGGTGTGCAAGTGTGTGTTTGTGAAAATTTTGCCACTAAAATTCTATTGTAGCAATTGGAATTAATTCTTGTAACAGTAAAATTAATTATGCATTTTATTGCTATGACAAAAATGAAATGATCACCCTATGATCTTCACAAATAAAAACTATTGCGGTAGATAAACTGGAAACTGAGAAAATACTAGCATACACACACAAATATAACATTGCTATTTTTGGACTAAACTCCCCAGGAAAACCCAATGTGGGAAAATCGATGCAACAATTGAGGGTTTTTATTATTAAGTAGCAGTGAGAAAATTATGAGTACAATAAATATCACTAAACTAGCAAATCTATCTAAGAGAAATATTGGAAAAAATTTACTAAGGGATTTTACCCTCTCTCCAAGCAATCCTGACATTGTCTAACCTCTGAAAAAGCTATCTATCCAAGTGGTCTTCGCAGGCCCGTCACCCTAGCATTGCCTACCATGTGCACTGCTTGAATTGACTTCCAATCTAGTCATTCTGCCTACTGTTGACTAGGAAAACGCTTCTTTGACCCTTTAGAAAATATTCCTGGCCTTTGGAACTGAAAACATCTTCCTCTTCAGCTAGATAGAATTGCTCTTTTGAATCAACTATGCAATCGGTGTGCTGCTTCTTGGAGAAAATCTCGGCCTCCTTTTTCTGACTCTTCGTAACTAGAAAAATTCCTTTGGACTCACTGCTTCTGTCCCTCTTGATCTCTTCTTCCCCTCTTTGGCTCAAACTCTTCCAACATAATGTTGCTGCTCTTTGGAAAAATCAAAATACCCAAGGATATCGATCTCAAGTGTGTTCCTCCATCTATCCATCAAATTATTCTTATAATCTCACTGTGGGACTCCAACGGCCAAAATTAAAACTTAATCAATGGATGAGATTATTTCTTAGTCGATATGTGTGAGTTTCTAGAGAAAATTCACCTTTCTCAATTAACTACTGTTATGACTAATCATTTTCCCTAAGTTAGACTTAGTAAAAATTTAATTACCGATTAATTAACTTAATTAAGGTATTTCTAGGTGGATTTTCCTGAAACCTTTTCTGGGTTATGGAGTTCTAGTGTTTCTCAGTCTATATAACAACTATCGAGACTAAAACACCATTGGATGCTACAAAAACTAACATTCATTCTTAGCGAGGAAGGTGTTCAAGTGCTGAAATACTCCAACACCCTATCTCTGCATCATCCTCCCATACACACTATTGATGTCTGGCCACTGTGATTGTTTGCCACTACCCACCAACCACTGCACAACTCTGATGCTACATCTGTGTTGTTGTTGACACTGCTATACTGCTTCCAACTCTGCATTTTCACCTTAACTCTCTCTCACTATTGCTGCTGCTACTACAACTACTGCATTTTCACCTTAACTCCCTTTCACTGTTGTTGATGCTACTACAACTACTACAATTGAGAAGCATCTGAAATACTGAATCAACTGTGTCTTTATGATGCATCTTTCTCCTGAGAATCTGACTACTACTAGACATTGCACTATCCACTAAGAAATCGACGATGCTTCTAACTCTACACTAAGCCTCATGCTCTATTGTCAACATTGCTCTACACTCCTCAACATCTATCCACAACTAGTCTACAATTGTTACCTCAGAATTCGACTGCCTCAGTTGACACTGATCCTCTTGCTACTAAATACTATGGTCCCCTATAGCAAGGCAATGATCCATGGGAAAGACGCCTCAATGGACCCTTCCCATACCTCTATGTTACTTTGGGACTATAAATCTATATCACCCCACCTCACTCTTGGAGGTGTAGCTACAAACATGGAAAATTCTTCCTCGAACCTGAAGGATAATTTATCTATCTCTACAGATGATGCCCCCCTGGTCTTGCTTCTCCTGCTTGTACTTATTCATTTGAGGACACTGAATACTGTAGTGGCCAAAATCACCACACCTGAAGCACTTGAACTTATATAGGTCCTTATTTTTCTTCTTCTCCCCCTATCCCTCACTAGGACCCTTTGATGCAAGGGCCACATTCTCTTCCTCCTTCTCACCTTTCGAATCCTTACTATTGATTCTGTTGATGGAGGTCTTCATAAGTGCTCACATCATCTCTTCCAACTATAAGTCTGACCACATCCTATCCCACCCAGGTAGAGTATCTCATCCTAAAATTTCTTGGATGAAGATATCCCAGTCCTGTGAGACACTGTTTAGTGCCAAACATACAAGCTCTGTAGTTTGAGGCACCTCCCCAACTGTTACAAGCTAATCCTGGATTTCCTGAATTCTGGTGAGAAAGGGATCAATGCCTTCACCCTTACACATCCTGAGGTTTCTTAGCTTCTCCTCCAGGAATATATTCATTGCTTGGAAGGATTATGATATAGCTAAGCGAGAACATCCCACATCTCCTTGGTAGTGCTCTTTCCAGATATATGTGGAACTATATAGTACCAGAATCCATCCAGGATCATCCTCTTCACCTTAGCTATCTTTTTCCTATACTCTTTCAGCTGATCTGCATTGGCTGGTACTACCACCACTCTCTCTGTAAAAGTATTCAGGCCATGTTCATCTAATAGGAAGGACATCCTAGCCTTCCAGATGACATTGTTGGAGGATCTCTCCAATCTATCCTGATCTATAATCCCACATGTGGTCATCTCTGAAACTAAAACAAAAATCTCCCTCTTTCACTACTTGACTGCTGAATCTGCTATTTGCACTCACTTATGGAGTGAGAAAATATGCTTGCAGTAACTGCTGACTGCAACTAGAAATTTGGATTTCTAGGCTAGAAACCCTCAGAGAGAAACTTCCTCTATGTGTGAGCTTTCTCTTCCAACCTAGTGCTGATTTTTCTACTATAAATTGTTGCAAAAGAAACATCCTACACCCAAACAAGGAATTTTGTTTGTGAAAATATTAGCTATTGTTGCTCCCTCTGCCTTCTCGAATCACTCTATCTGGAAAACCAAATCTTTCTGCAACCCTACACTGAAAAATTGAACTTCTCAAGCAATTCCAATTGCCTGGCTAGGCACTGCGCAACCCCCATAAAATTCGTCATGCTGCTCCCAATGAACAACAAATTTTCCTCCATGCTTCTAAGCTTCCCCGTCTGATCAAAATCCCTATGATACCATGTGAAAATTTCACCACTGAAATTCTATTGCACCTACTCGAATTGATTCCTCTAACTGTAAAATTTATTATGCAGTTTATTGCTATGAGAACAACGAATTAATCACATTGAAATCTATATAAATAAAAAATACTATGGAAGATAAACTGGAAACTGAGAAAATACTAGCACACATGTGTACACACACACAAATATAACACCGTTATTTTTGAATTAAAGTCCCCGGAAAAACCCAATGTGGGAAAACCAGTGCAATGATTGAGGGTTTTTATTATTAAGCAATAGTGAGAAAATTTTGAGTACAATAAATATCACCAAATTGATGAATCTATCCAAGAGAAATATTGGAAATTTTTTATTGAGGGATTCTACCCTCTCTCTGAGCAATCTTGACACTGTCTGACCTCTAAAAAAGCTAGCTGTCCAAGTGTTCTGCGTAGGCCCTATGTCACCCTAGCATTGACTGCCCCACACACTGCTTGAATTGACTGCCAATATATCTGTCCTGCCTGCTACTGACTAGGAAAATGATTCTTCGACCCTCTGGAAAATCTTCCCGACCTTTGGAACTGAAAATGTCTTCCTCTCCAACTAGATCAAATTGCTCTTTTGAAGCAACTGTGCAGTCCCTTCACTACTTCTTGGAGAAAACCTTGGCCTCCTCTTTCTGACTCTCCGGAAGTGGAAAACTTCCTCTGGAATCATTACTTTTTCTCCTTTTTGTCTCTGCTTCCCCTCTCTAGCTTGAATCCTTCTGGCTGAATGTCGCTACTCTTTGGAAAAATTGAACTACCCAAGGAAATCAATCTCAAGTGTGTTCCTCCATCTACCCATTGTCTTCTTCTTATAATCTCACCATGGGACTCCAATGGCCAAGATTAAAACTTAATCAATGGCTGAAGTTATTTCCTAGTCGATTCGTGTGAGTTTCTAGAGAAATATCACCTTCCTCAATTAATTAATGTTAATTAATAATTTTCCCTAAGTTAAACTTAGGAAAATTTAAGACATTTTTAGGTGGATTTTCTTGAAACCTTTTCTAGGTTATAGAGTTCTAGTGTTTCTTATCCTCTCTGAGAACTCTTGATACTAGAACACCATCCAATGCTACAAAATCTAACATGTTTCAATGGGTTAATTGGAGCATGTTTTAAAATACCATGTGCCGCTAAAAAATAAAGTATGAAACTATAAACGGTACTGAAAAATGAACAACATGAAAACAAATAGATTAACCACACTATTTCCCACCCAAAAGGCTATGTAGACATCATAAAAATAATATGAAAAGAAAGCAACCCAAAGAAAAAAGAGACCAAAAGATCAAGTAACAAGTGTGGCTGGGATGTAAGGTTAATGCTTTTTCTTTTACACAACAAATACCAATAAATGGTGAGTCGGAGGTGAAAAGAAACTTTTGTAGAAAGGAGGAGCGATGGCGAGTGCTAGGGTTTACTATTGCAGCGAGCTGATGGTGGTCGCAGTCAGGACTGCTGCAAAGACAGAAGGCGATCCAGAGTCTGGAGATACGGTGAGCGTATTTCTTCACGTTGTCCTCTCCGTGGAATGGCGCAGTCAAGGGCCTCAAACCCGTCCAGATCACTACGGCAAAGCATCTGTGGAGTTCTCTACCTCAAGGAGATATGATTTTTTGATTTGGAAACGGTAGGGCATGCCTAGGGCCTACGATATTAGAGATCTGCTCAAAGAAGCCGTGAGGCGCTCCATGGTAGTCCAACTCCGTGCATGGTTAAACAAGGAGGTTTTCGGGGTGATAAGAAGCGTGGTGCTCAACCATGACTTTGAACAAAGGCGCCACCAAGCCGTATTGAACTTAGAGATCAGGACGCGCCGGTCCCAGAATGCACAGAGCAATGGCAGGGGGGGTCTGCATGCTGTAGATTTGAGCCCTCTTACAATGAAATGGCCAAAACTTTGCAGATCCGGCCCAGATCTACCAGATCCAGCCAACATGCGCGACCCCAGGCAGCAGATCGGTAACTCCAAGCAAAGATCGAGCAGAGGTTTTGAAGATCTAGACCCGCATAAAGAAAGAAGACCCAAAACGAGGCCAGATCTGAAAGATTCAGAGCAGGTAAGAACAACCCGTTTTCAGATATTTATTAAATCCCCTGAGGGGAAAACCCGATTATTGTGGGTTCATGCAGGAGGCACCATCTTGCAGCTGAAACAGAACATATGGACAGAGATGGGACACCCAATTCAGATTCAACATTTGGTCAGTGGCAGGTGGTCACTCCAGGACTGCAGAACATTGAAAAGCTATGAGATCAGCCCAGGAACAATCATTGCTTTAAACCTAAGGCTGAGAGGAGGGGCTCTGCCTCAAGGACAACCAAGCTCTTTAAGGGGAGGCAAGGGGAAAACAGCTCCCCAACACCAACCCAAGGGAGGCTTATCCTATAAAAACATTCTACAAGGCAATAGAGACTCAGGGCCCTCGCCAGACCACGGCGGAAATAAACCCAAGCCATGCATTGTAGATCAATTGGGGCAAACCCCAGCTCTGAACTTTGACTCTACAGGGCTGGATGATTTTGTAAAGTCCTATGAAACGCAGGCCCTAATATGCCGTTTTAACAGTTTTTGGCATAAACCAATGGATCTTTTCCATTGGATCTTCACCAATTGGACCATGGAATGTGACATACATCTATGCTCCAAGGGGTTTTTCATAGTAAGATTCACATCCAAGGAAGTCAGAGATACAGTCATCAGCGTTGGGCCGTGGTTTTGGGGAACAGTAGGGCTGTTTATGACCCCATGGTTTCCAGATTTCGACCCAAACAAAATGACTGTATCCATAGTACCGGTTTGGGTGCGCCTACACAACCTTCCCCTTCACTTCTGGAGCGAACAAGTCCTGGAAGGTATTGGGAACAGCATAGGGAAATATATTAAAACAGATCTGGAAAGGATTGATGAAAGGATCTACACCTTCGCACGCATTTGTGTGGAAGTGGATCTAAGCAAAGGGCTGCCGGACAACATAAGGCTGATCTACAAACAACAGAACTGGTTACAGGCATTAGACTATGAAAACACAGCTTTCAGATGTAGGCTCTGTAGGCAGACAGGACACTTGCAAAGCTCATGTCCAGAAGCCAAGAAAGTAAACAGTAAAAAGAAGCAGAAAGGGAAACAGAGAAAAGGATGGCAATTCTCCACCCCAGACTCAGAGGATAAAGAATCAGAAGCAGAGGAGGAAGAACCCACTGCAGAGAATGCCAAGGATGCTCAAGAAACAGAGACTCAGAAGGGTACCACATCAGTTACAAAGGACTCACAATATTACTCAAATCAGGCGGAGAAGAATCAGGTAGAGATGACAAGTGCGGACCAAAGCATGGGCGGCAACAAACGGCATCACCAATCAGATACTTCAGACTCAGACAAAGAACCAGGTCCACAGAATACAGAAACACAGCTAGTCATTGCTTCGATCGAGGCCACCCAAGGAGAATGGCGCAAGGTCGATAAGAAAAAGGGGAGAAAAACTTGAAGCGTGGGTTTTACTCACTGCCGGAATTCAGTTTTTCTTTCTTTCTCTCTTCTCTCTCTCTCTCTCTTTTTCTTATTTCTTTGTGCACGTTAGTCTTCTAATGTTGTGTGGGGTTCGTCAGCACCCGAGCCATGTGGCTGCATACGGAATGCTTAATTGCATCTGCTAGTGTAACTTTTCATTAATTCATTAATAAAAGGTTACCGTTTTTTTTCCTTGGAAAAAAAACAAATACCAATAAATAAGAATGAATAAATACTGGAAAAGAACAACAAATAAACAAAAAGAAGAGGACTCCTAGAAATACCTTAGAGAAATTATGCAATAAAAGGTTCAAATGGAATCCAAAGTGATGCTACAAAGGCTTAAAAGGATTGAAATGAAAGGTTTATTATGTTGGAAAACAATGGCTAGAAGTTCTAAGCACCGTAAACAAAACCCTCTGTCAAGTGGCGGAGGCGTAGTTCAAACCCTAAGGGCCTTTTTTCCTTTCCTCCAAAAGACAAGAAAACTGAGATAAGGCCTAATGGAATGAATAAGGATAGTGAAACACCCCCTGAAAGACAAACATAACTCATACTTAGAAAAACCTTGAAAAAATTGCAGAAAGTTGGAAAAAGAGGCAGTTCAGAAACTGACCCGTTTCTTGCACAATGACGCAAGTTCTGGCCTAAAACCTATATAGCCAACAAAAAATTGCTCCAAAAAGTGTGATGGGCTCCCCAAGACTTCTGCTTTTCAGATCTTTAATAGAAATCATTGTCTCTTGTTCGATTGGTACCCGTGACCCACAAAAAAGAAGTGAAAGCACACAAAGATAAAGATTTTTCCAAAAAACCACTGAAAATCTAAAAATAGAAATAAGAATGAAAGAGAGAAAATTGCAGAAACAAAGTCACTAGGGATTGAAAAATCTAAACCAGTGGAGTCACCATTTGTTGACGACTAAGACCTAGTAGAGTTGCCATTTGTTGTTATGATAATTTCTAAAAGGTGTACCAAAAGTCTCCACTTTCGCTGTTGGTAACTAATAGCCATAACAACTATGGAAATAAAAGGAAAGTTACAAGTATTCTTTAGATCTACAGAATAATTATTAAGACACCTTGCAAAAACAACGTGCAAACATTGAAAAATATATGACAACAATTATGACAAAGAAAACCCAATGGAAAGTGATTTAATTTATTATTATAAAAGAATACACCTAATGGAGAAGAATGTAGACTTAGGTTTAAAGCATCCCCCTTTGTGGCATACTTTCTTTTGTTCCCTATGCTTCAACAGTTGATCTCTATCTCTAGCTAGTTGCAATGAGAAAAATGAATGAGTGAAAAAGTGATACTTAAAGTGAGAGCTCAGATGGTTTTGGACGATAGTGATGTCAATAAATGGTCATGTGTAGAGAGTGAGGATAAACCTTTCTATTTATAATAAATTTCCATGAGAATATCTTCGTGATAATAAAAGCAACATATATATCATATTCAGATTAGAATTACTATTCAGGAATGACTTGAGAAGTTAAATTTTCTCAAATTACTATCATTGCATTATGCCAACATGAGATCTTAAGTAGAAGAGAAGACTATAGGTGAAAGATGTAATTTTGCAAAGTTGTAAAACCAAAACTTTTCTTACTTAATGAAATCATTCTTTAGAACACACATGAGAATAATGGCGATAAATCCAGTTAAAAGAAGAACTGTTACACAAGAATTTATAATGGACAACCAATGGATTTCCAAATGCCAGGGAAATGATGAAGACTTTGAATATTTATCCATTTATGTCAAATGGAGTCTGATTCTCCACCCACTTAACTTAGTATGTGAAATCAACTTCAATCTCCTTGTCTTCAGTATTGTCAACAATAAAATTTGGATTTATATGAACATTAATTTGTATGACACTATCATTGTTGTACAAGATTTCAAAATGAAGGTGTTTGTACAATAAAATTAGATCTACATTATTTTTTTTATCAGTTTTTCTTATAAAACCCCATATAGACAAGTTATCATAGTACATTTGAAAATAATAATCCTTCTTCACTAGTGGTCTAAACTTTTCCAAATCTCACTTAGTTAATTTTTTCTTGCAAAGGAGTTCATAATTTTTGTCTTCCTGGAAATCAAGCTTATATATCGAGCACCAACCATTCGGTCACCATTTAACACTTTTCCAAGATCTTCCCTCTTCTCAGTCACCTTATCTGCAATATTTACAAAAGATGGCTTATTAATAATATGCCACAACAAAGATGCTCGTTTCTTCTGCAAAATACATAGTCAGGAAAGTCAAATATGCAAAATTTGTACAAACCTGGAGGACAAAATGGAGAATCAAAATACCGGCATGTTTCACTGCAAAAAAATATATAGAAGAAACAAACATTTGATAATTGATAGAGAAATGCCTACAAACAAGGATGCTTTAAATTTTTAACTGATAAAATTGAATTGTAGTGACCTTCGTTGATTCTGGAAGCACACATAATTATGATATCATCAATGTATCCGCTCCACAGCTGTTTGCAACAGGCTGTCTAGTTTATGGGCAAGTTTGATACATAAAGCCAAGCTCTGCTTTTGTCATGTAGGTTTCTTTTATATAGTATTTGTTATTCCTCCACTCCCTTCAAGTAAATCGTGGTTCCAGGGAATTCTGCTGATGAAGCCTCTCACCCCAAGCTAGTGATTCCGCCCAGGAATGTTCTGTTTTGTTCTCTTCATGCCTATCAAAGTTCTTCATGCGAGTATATTGCCAAATTTCCTATCTTATACCCAAGGAGTACAGGTGGATCCATGTCCTTTCTCTCGTATTTGCTGAAACCAGTAGCATGAATCTGGGTACTAGAAGGTTTCTTCCTCTTCACACCGTGTTAGGAACAATACCATTTTCCTCATGCTCCGTGCTTTGCTCCTCTTCTGTCAGAGATAAAAATTAATCAATTTCGACTTGAAGTTGAAAGAGGAGGCCAATAACAATAGGCTTAAGATGAAGGGCTCCGTAAACATATTAAGAAGACGAAGGAGATGGAAATGGGGAGAGTGGGAGTGAGGGAAACAACATGTAATTTCCGTGTAGAAGAACACGGAGTGAAGATGCGAAAAAGTTTGCTGGTATTTGCTGGAAGACACACTCAATACCAAACTGACTTTCGTCTCCGTCTCTAGAAAATTGTTCAGTGATTTGACTCTGAAATACTAAGAAGGGCGATTTGACATTAAACAAAGGTAGAGCTAGTGAAGGACAATAAATGTATGAACGGTTCCTCAAATACATCAAGGCGGAAAAAAATGAATTATAATGCAGAAGACTGTAGAGTCAACATGCCAATCAGACTTGGCCACTCAATTTATTAAAATTTTATTTACAAAGAAAGTTATAATAAACAACATGGAATTGTGAGATTGGGTCAGGAAGAAGGGACGGCGGGTTTAAACAGTAAATCTCATTATAGAAATGTTTATCCGCGTAAATAATAATTTAATAATTATTTCTTAAGGAGATATGTGTAATGATTAAAGTATAATAAATAAATAATAATTTATTTAATTATTTTTTAGGTGATATAGTTTAAAGCAGAAATGTTTATCCACCTAAATAATGATTTGATAATTATTTCAAGAGAGAAGTTAAATGATTAAGGAATAATAAATAAATAATGAATTATTTAATTATTCATGTGGATGAGGGAAAGTATTTTTAATTATTTTAATTTTTTAGTAAATGGGTCAATATGAAAATAACATGAAATTAATTAAATGAATAATGAATTTCTAGGTTATTTTCAAATGGGTAAACATAAATAATTTAGGAAAAGTAATTTTAAATTATTTTCTAAGGTGAAAGTGGGTTTTATGTGTAAAACTCATACTATATGGTGTATTTTGATTATTTTAGTGGAAAATCCCTGGATGATAACAGTGCTAGATGATAACAGTGCTAAAGAATAAGACAATGAAAACTAGAAGTACTCACCTATGTAACAAATTCTGTCATAAATTATAGCCAGAAGCATTTAATTGTGAAACTCTGAAAAACCAAGGCTTTTATAAGTTACAAAGGTTTTTAGATTTAAAACCAAGGCTTTTATAAGTTACCAGGGTTTTTGGCCCAAAATCCAACCCTTCTTCATTTTAAATGAAAAAATATATAGGAAAATTTCAATCCTCTAGCTCTACTAGCTTTTAGGAATAAAATCCTAACAATAAACTAAAAATAAAACCAATCTCAAAATAATCTGCAAAAACTCTGGATCTGATCCATTTACTGCTGATATTCCTCCTTGAAATCTGAAAATAATTGCACTTATTGGAAACCCATGACTGACAGTTGTTAAATCTGCTGCCTCTAAATGTTCTTCCACCTGTCATTTAATTGCATTCATGCCTGAAAGCCTAAAGCTGAATTCTTGGAATTCTGTAGTTGCTCAATAAACAAGGGAATATCTTCCATCTGTTTAATCTGTTGTCCTTTATTCTATTTTGAAAGAGTATTCTTTTTAGCTTGTCTACTGAGTGCCTTTCGAATACTTCAATTCTTTCCTTGATGCTTTAAATAATTCTTTTCTGGCTGATTCTTTGCCTTGAAATACTGGAATATGAAGCTGACTATGGACCTAAAATTGTTGTATCTAAGTTATCGTTGGCACTTCATTTTGTTGGCTATAACCCTTCAAAGCTGCAAATATGCCTTAATATATTCTTATAATTCTAAATGCCAACTGTTAAGGCATTAGTCATCGATATCCCTTAAACTTCGCAAAAAAACTCTATCACTATTAATTCAAATCTTCTTCCGAAACTTTGATTTGAGAAGTATAATTAACAACTTCAAAGAATTGTGTTAGAAAAATATTTTTTCCTTCTCGCTAATCGTTGCAATTGAGCTTTCTAAGGAAGCAACTGTGTTGGCACATGATGGGTCTTGCAAGCAAGATCCATACAGTGACCTGTATAGTGATATCCCTTAAATTTTGCAAAAAGCTCTATCACTATTTTTTCAGATCTTTCTTCTGAAACTTTGATTTGAGAAGTATAATCAACAACTTCAAAGAATGGTGTTAGAAAAATATTTTTTCCTTCTCGTTAATCATTGCAATTGAGCTTTCTAACGAAGCAACTGTGTTGGCACATGATGGGTCTTGCAAGCAAGATCCATATAGTGACCTGTATAGTGTTCAGAGTATTGCTTCTAGCCATAGAGGCTAGAGTCAAAACATCAAGGCTTGGTAAATGGTTGAAACTCAACGAGTTTTTCCAGCCAATTTTGAGAAGATGAGGAACTGTTATTAAAATCTCAAGATATTTATAACATTTCCAAACTGAAACCTTCATTTGAAAATATGAGAGTCTACTCAGGTGGGAATCAAGTTTTGAATCATGAAGCACAGAGACAAATAAATTCAGCAGTGCCCTCTTGCATAAAGATGAAATTGTGACTTTAGACAGTTCTTTTTGCTCATGTTCCTTGCTTCTTCCCGTTGTTGCTATAACTACTTCATTTCCTTAATCTAATTCGAGAAAACAATATATGCACTTCTCAACACAAACATGGTGTCTCAAAAAAACATGGTTTCTCAAACAAGAGTGATTAGAAGAAGGCCCTTTCTCTAGATAACATTTACCAAAACATACAAAACCTCTACAAACAGATACATAAAGTCCCTGCTTCAATTCTGCTAGGGCTAAAATTATCTCTGGCTGTTAGGTTCTTCCATATAATTTTATCGTTCAAGCTATCAACACCATTTCCAACTTTTGCACAACACTGCTACTTGTTCCTCAGAAACCCTGTTATTTAGCTTGACATTTTGGATTGCCGGGTTCCCTTCGAATATTGGATTTGACCCTCAATACTCAATGCATGCATGTCTTCAAATTTGGAAAGGGTCCCATGCCTGCCATTCGTTTCTGTCACTTTCTCATCTAGCTTTCCAACTATGCTTTTCTTGCATAGCTCTAATGAATCTTCAAAAAGCTCAGATCCCTTGAGAACATAGTTATTTCCATGAAGTGAGGAGGTTTCAACTTTCAAGCTAACCATTCCTGAGATAATACAAAACCTGAATTCTTGTGGGATGCGATTTTATTGGGATTCGATCTAGTTATCTAGTTGTTGTCCTTACGGATTGATATAAGGATGCCTTTAGAAATGAAGTAAAAGAAAGTAATTTATGGCACTATAAAATGTTTCTCTAGTCACAAAGATAAGATAAGAAAATTATATTTATGTTTAACTATGACTACAAAGTAGATAAGAAGGACTATTGAGTACAATGATGCCTATACAATGAGGGAGAACCAGTCTCCTATAAAAAATAGGGTACATGAATATATCTTAAAGATATAATGCATGGACTTTAAAGATACACCTTATGGAATGCCTTAGCAGAGAAGATCCAGAGCTAATGGGTCTGAGTATCAAACTCATCTCTTCTAACATCTGATGCTAAATGAAAAACACTGAAAAAACTCCACAAAATCTGTTTGCTCGATGAATAAGTTTACACATTCATGGCACCATAAAAACTGATGTATGCTAGTTGAACTGACTGCATCTAAAGAGAACAAAATACTCAAACTCATCTCTCCTAACATCTGACGCTGAATGAAAAACACTGAAAAAACTCCACAAAATCTGCTAGCTCGATGAATAAGTTTACACATTCATGGCACCATAAAAACTGATGTATGCTAGTTGAACAGACTGCATTTGAGGAGAACAAAATTAACATGCAACTTGTAATAGGCTGTCAAAAGTTTTTAAGACCTATGTCCAATGCTTGACCAACAAAGTACACTGCCTACCTTTTCAAATTGAAACATAGATCATAGATCACTGTTCACGTAAATTGCACTATCATAAAATATTTTATGGAAAATATATGGAAAAGTAAACCCATTTTTTCCTTGGCATCTATTTATTGATATTGAAGTTATGCCTTGAGAGAAAACGTTTTCAAGCATTTCTACAACTGCAAAATCCTAAAACCGTGCGTCCACGAAATTTTTGTAATGTTCTTTCAACAAATCCCACACTCCGTCTGGAAGACTTTGCGGTATATGATGGTTAACATGCTGCATTATCGACTTACCCTTTTTAACAGTCAATTCGTGGATTCAAAGCTGTTGTATGTTGGTGTGTGTCATGACAGACGGTGCCAAGAGCAACTTAATATTAAAAAATACAATTTACTTAAGTATACACCTTCAATCTCATATGCTTTTACTCTGTCTAACTTTGGATTTGCTACTCACGACTGTCATGAGGCGCTTCGGCCATCGAATATGACCATGAAATATCTGAACCATAGAAACAAGGCATCTGAGCTTGGATTATCATCTGACAGTGAAACCCTATGGTTCAACAGAAAACAGGTTTGTAGTGCCTCTATAAGGTATTTTCTGCCCTTCGCAAAAATTTTCTTCTACTCTTAGAGGGTCCTAGAATTGTAGCATATAGTAGCCTTTTACATTTTATTCTAAATAGATGACCGAAATCAAGCTGAACAGCACACAGTTGATTGCAAATCGCTTACTTCACAAAAATGAAGCCAGGAAGAATTATACGATTGTCAACTCAAGGAAAAGTCTGGGACACGAGTACCTAGAAAGGAGTGTAATCTATAGGAAAATGACAGATCTAGAATTTAAGTGGGCAAGACTTAGGGAAGACGATGGAGCATTGGCCAAATGGACGGTAAAATTTAATAAATATATCTTAATACGTCCTAAACTGGTGGAATGCAGAGGGGTCCTATGGGTTTTGAAAACCAGGGAGGGCCCCCGCTATTAAACTGTTGTTGCTAGGTAACCCAACAGTTGTTTTGGGAAAACAATCAATCGCCAACCTTCCCTTTGGTTAAATGTCGAGCATGTTGAGATTTTCTGTTTTACAAAATAGGCAAAAATCTCTAATATATGACAACAATTGAAATTTGTTGCTAGATTAGCTCCAGGGTGTTGGGAGAGAGTTAATGCATCCTATATTTGATGTAAGAGGATTTATGAGGCAGTTAGATTCTCTTAGTTATAAAACAGGGGTCTATACAGATTGTTTGAGGGTGATAGTTTGTGAGGAAATTGATTAATTTTTGTAATCTCCTGTTTGATAATAAAGATTGTCGATGCCTATGTTTGGTGGACGTAAACCAGATTGGTTGGGTGAACCACGTTAATCTGCTGTCTCCTGTGTATGGTTATTTGCTATGTATATTGTTTATTTGTTTGCTACACACCTTTGCCTCTAACAAGTGGTATCAGAGTAGTTGCAGGTGTGGCACAGCGAAGGAGGTTTTGTGTTTAACGTGGTCCTGTTGTTGGAGCGTGGCGCTGCCCAGGACATGTTTTGGACCGGATTGAAGGTTTAACATATCAGAGCTTGCGTGTTGTTTGGTGTGCCTGTCTGCTGCGCAAGGACCAGAATGTTAAAACAGGCATGGCTGTGTTGAACCGCTGTCCAATTGCGTGGAGGTGTGTTGACATTGTGTGGCTGTGTTGAATTGTTGTCCAACTGCGTGGAGGTGCGTTGACATTGCGCTGTTGAATGGCGTTGAATGATACCAGAACGATGTTGAATTAAGCCATATCGGTAAACATCGCTACATGGAGGTGGTGCATAAACCCTGCGGGTGTATTCAATTCATTGCTGGTGCGTACTCCAGCGTAGAGCTGCCATCTATGCGTATAGATTTGCAGCGCGACAACCATTAATGCATGGTGCTGGTGCGTATTTTGTGTTTTGGGATTGTCTGCTGGTAGAATAGCGCCAACGCGCCAACTGCGTTGGTAAAACTGCACTTGTTTTTTGGTTTTATTAAATAAATTATAAATTTATTTACTTTTATGTTTATACATAATGATTTTAAAAGTGTTGTAAAACAGTCATTGATCCATTTCCGGTGGGAAGGGTTTCTGCGAAAGGTTTTTGCACAAATACTCAACATTATATATATGGCATAATAGTATTACTATTGAGTCAAATTTAAATTGCAGAATCTATTACCATACAATAACCTCAGTGTTGAAATTGATAGATTCGCCTCAACTTGTTTGAGAGTTCATGAATACAAAGGCAATAAGGCATAGGCGTTTTTTGAGATTAACTTCTTTTATTTAAAAGTTGGATTTGAGGATTATTGTTTTCTTGGTTGATACAAGATGGCGAAAACTCAGAGTGCCCGATTTGAAATCGAGAAGTTTAATGGCAAAAATAATTTCGAGATCTGGAAGGTGAAGATGTACGATTTGCTTGTCCAACATGGTGTGGCAAAGGCGTTGTTAGGAAAATCCAAACAGCCTTACAACATCACAGATAATGAGTGGGCCGAGATGGATGAAAGAGCAATAAGTGCTATTCGACCGTGTCTGGCTGATGATGTCCTGTTTAATATCGTGTTGGAGACAACAGCTGCTGGTTTGTGGACGAAGCTGGAGAAACTGTACATGACCAAATCCTTAACCAATAGGATTCTCCTGAAGCGACAGTTGTACAATTTGTGAATGAAGGAAGGTACATCAATTGCTGATCATTTAAATGCTTTTAATACTCTTTTGGTGCAATTACAAAGTATAGAAGTAAAAATTCAATCCGAGGTTAAAGCTATTACTTTATTGTGCTCGTTGCCCGAGTCATGGGATCATTTTGTTACTTCTATAAGTCTTAGTTCATCAGAAACTATTGAGTTTGATGATGTAGTTGTATTTTTATTATCGGAAGAAACAAGGAGAAGGTCGCATTTAGAAACCTCTACATCAGAAGCTATGATAGTTAGAGGTCGTTCGAAAGAAAGACGCTCCAGTAGGCCGACTCACGTTCAAAGTCGAAAGGGAAGAAGAGTGAGGTAAAGTGTTGGTTTTGTGGCAAATCTGGGCATTTAAAGAAGGACTGCTGGAAGCGACAACAACAAACTTCTAAAGCAGATTCTTCAACAGAGAAGAAGGATGCAAATACGAAAGATACAGGTTCGACATCTGGTTCAGGTATGAGTGATGAAGTATTATCAGTTAATGTGTCAAATCATGATCAACATTGGTTGTTAGATTCTGGTGCATCAAACCACATGTGTATTCATAAAAAATGGTTTAAGACATATAAATCAATTAATGATGGAGTTGTGTACATGGGTAATGATGTAACATGTAATATTGTGGGGATTGGGAGTATACAACTGCAAATGTTTGATGAGACAGCTAAAATATTAACTGATGTGAGGCATGTACCAGATTTAAGGAAAAATTTGATTTCATTAGGAGCACTTGATTCAAATGGATATAAAACTTTAATTCAAGGTGGAGTAATGAAAATTTACAAAGGTATTTTACTAGTTATGAAGGCTAAGAAGGTAGGAAATCTATTTCAGTTAGAAGGAGGTACAGGGTCAGATTTTTTGTCTACGGTGTCTGAATATGACAGTAGTTTCATTCACTTATGGCATCAAATATTGGGGCATATGAGTGAAAGAGGGTTGAAAATTTTGGTTGATCGCAAGTTACTTCCAAATCTAAAGTCTGGAAAGTTAGATTTCTGTAAGCATTGTCTGTTTGGAAAACAAAGTAAACAAAAGTTTAAAACAGGCAAACATACTAGTAAAGGAATACTTGATTATATCCATTAAGATGTCTGGGGTCCAGCACCTACAACCTCATATGGTGGTTCGTCATATTTTGTATCATTTATTGATGACTTTTCTAGGAAAGTGTGGGTCTACATGTTGAAAAGGAAGTCTGATGTTTTTTCAGTTTTCAAGCAGTTTAGAGCATTGGTAGAAAACAGCATTGGTAGAATAATAAAATGTTTAAGAACTGACAATGGTGGTGAGTTTACTTCCAAGGAGTTTGACAGCTATTGCAAGGATGCAGGGATCGAGAGACATAAGACCACGGTTTATACTCCTCAACAAAATGGAGTTGCTGAACACATGAATAGGACTCTTCTAGAGAGAGCAAGGAGTATGCTGAGTAACGTCGGGTTGCAAAAGGAGTTGTGGACGGAAGCGGTGGCAACAGCTTGTTATGTGATAAACCAATCTCCATCAACGGCGATAGGCTACAAGATTCCTCAAGAGGTATGGAAAGGACACCCTTGTGACTATTCTAAACTCAGAGTGTTTGGTTGTGATGCATATGCTCTAGTGCCTAAACATCAACGAACTAAATTAGATCCAAAATCTAAAAGGTATATCTTTGTTGGGTATGGTATTGGAACAAAGGGATATAGATTGTGGGATCCTACTACCCGCAAAATCATCATCAACAGAGATGTAAAGTTTAATGAATCCTCTCTTGTACAGTTAGATGTAGATAGTAGATTGAAACAGGATGTTGTATCTGACTTTCAGCACATTCAGTTTGATAGCATTTCTAATGATAGTCATGATGACCATAGTTCAGATACTAGTCATGAACAGGTTTCAGAATCAGAACATGAACAGGGTTCAGGTATAGATCATGAACAGGTCTCAGATACTGATCATCAAGAAGTTCCTACAAATGGTAGTCAGCCAATTGAGAAAGTGCCAGAAACATCCTTATGGAGGTCGACAAGAATCAAACGACCACCGAGAAGGTATGATGATTATGTTACTTCAGTTGCATTTACTGCTACTGACGATGAACCTCTATGCTATCAGGAAGCAATAGAAGGTTCGAAAAGTGACAAGTGGAAAGCAGCCATGAAGGAAGAAATGATGGCCTTAGGTAAGAATGGCACATGGGATCTGGTTGAGCTTCCGAAAGACAGGAAAACTGTAAGGTGTAAATGGGTTTTCAAGCTTAAACAGGGTGTGAATGATACAGAAGACAGGTACAAAGCGAGGCTGGTTGCAAAAGGGTTTTCTCAGAAAGCCGGCATTGACTTTCATGAGATTTTTTCACCAATAGTTAAAATTGTTTCAATTAGAATTGTGTTAGCATTAGTGGCTTTGTTTGATTTAGAGTTGCAACAATTAGATGTTAAGACTGCATTTCTACATGGTGATTTAGATGAGGAAATATATATGGAACAACCGGAAGGGTTTGTTCAGCATCGCAATGAGAAATTTGTCTGTAGGCTCAAGAAGTCATTATATGGCCTGAAGCAGTCGCCTCGGCAGTGGTATAAGAAGTTTGATTCTTTCATGTTGAGTCAGAAGTATGTTAGAAGTGAATATGATCATTGTGTTTATTTCAAACAGTTGAATAATGGCATATTCATTATCTTGGTATTGTATGTTGACGATATGCTTTTAGCAAGCAAAGCATAGAAGAAATCAAGGTTGAAGGCTCAGATGGCAAGGATATTTGATATGAAAGATCTAGGAGCAGCAAGACAGATTTTGGGCATGGATATTTTCAGAGACAAGAGCAATGGTAAGCTATGGCTATCACAACAGAAGTATATTGAGAAAATACTTTTGAGATTTGGTATGAATAATGTGAAGCCTGTGTTAGTCCCTTTCGCTTCCCATTTCAAGCTTTCTTCAAGTTTATGTCCTAATACAGATGAAGAAAAGAATTATATGTCTCGAATTCCATATGCCAATGTAGTAGGGTGTTTAATGTATGCGATGGTTTGTACTCGACCAGATATTTCACATGCAGTTGGGGTTGTCAACAGGTATATGGCAAATTCAGGTAAAGAACATTGGTCAGCAGTGAAATGGGCACTTCGGTATTTGAGAGGCACAAGTAGTTATTGTATCACTTACAATAAGAGTAGTGAATTTGTTTGCGGGTATGTTGATTCTTGATTTGGATAAGAGAAGGTCAACTTCAGGGTATGTCTTTACTCTTGCAGGTGGAGCTATTAGTTGGATGTCAAAGCTACAGAACATTGTTGCTTTATCCACTACTGAGGCAGAATACATTGCTGCTTCTCATGCTTGCAAAGAAGCGATTTGGTTGAAGGGTTTGTTTGGTGAATTTGGTAGGTTGCAGGACAACATCAAGTTATTTTGTGACAGTCAAAGTGCAATACATTTGGCTAAGAATCCGGCCTATCATAGTAAATCAAAGCATATACCGATCAAGTACCATTTTGTAAGACAGGTTATTACTGAAAGGGGAGTCTCTCTTGAAAAAGTGCATACAAAGGAGAATTGTGCAGACATGTTCACGAAACCAGTTTTGTTAGAGAAGTTGCGTTGGTGTTTGGCTTCTCTTGGCTTGCACAAAAGATAAAAATAATAAACAAACAGGGTATCAAGCTAATTATTGTCAAGGTGGAGATTGTTGAGATTTTCTGTTTCACAAAATAGGCAAAAATATCTAATGTGTGACAACAATAGGAATTTGTTGCTAGATTAGCTTCAGGTAGTTGGGAAAGAGTTAATGTATCCTATATTTGTTTTGAGATGATTTATGAGTCAGTTAGATTCTCTTGGCTATAAAATACATGCACGTACAGATATTGTGAGTGAGAGTTTGTGAGGAAATTGATTATTTTGTAATCTCTTGTTTGATAATAAAGATTGCCGATGCCTATGTTTGGTGGACGTAGTTCAGATTGGTTGGATGAACCACATTAATCCTCTGTGTCTTCTGTCTTCTGTGCATGATTTATTTGTTAAGTATATATTTGGTCTGCTGCACATCATTGACTCTAACAATTTATTTACATATTTTTATTTTTCAGATGAAAAAAAGTAGAGTACAATGCATTTCCGATAAAATAATTCTTATTAACTTCATAATAGTTTTATTATTGATCAATTCCCAAAAAAATACATGAGATGAAAGAGATTCATAATACTCGGGACATTACTTTTCGTATATCTATTTAAGTAATTAGATGTCTTTTAAAGTATTAGTGTTCCATCCATTTTTGTCGTTACATGATAATAGATTGAATAAACATCAACCCGGGTATTCTATTGAAATTTGAAAATAATTAATTCACAAAAAGAATTAATAATGAATGAAGTTTTGAGTTCATTCTTTAAAGCCTAAGTGGAAGCGAATTTATTATGCAAACGATGAGAGCCATGACAATCAAATGCGGTTAACATTCTGCTTTGACTCTCATAAGAGCTTGGTCGAATCTTGTTCGCATAGATCCAATCAACCGGATTTACTTTATAACACATTGTCACGTGGGTGAATTTGTTGATCAACTGAATGAAGGGTGAGGAAGATCCAATCAACAATGAAGGATGGCAACTGATGTCCAAATTTCTGTAACTATTCATCTTTCTTGACAACGTAGGATGCGAGTGAGCAACAGTTTCATTCATGGTTTAATGGTTAAACCTAAACCAAGAGAAGGGTTACTGAAGACCGCCAAAAGGGCAATAAATTGAACAATTAAGACTGACATTTTTCAAATAAAAATATATTTCATAATTTTTTATTGTGGAGATATGAACTAATTATGTTATGTTATAAATTAATTAGCGCATATATATATATATTTTTAATTATATTTATATATTTTTTAATAAATATATTTGATAAATTAATTGTATTATTATTTAATTAATTACAAATTTAAACTATTTTATGTATTTGTTAGAATCTTTTCTCCGTTTTTGGTAGTATTACTAGTGAGAAAGATTTCGGCTAATATAATCTCTTTTGTTTTGATAATGAAATCTATTTTTTTATTGAAAAATAACCCAAAAACAAAATTTTGGAAATTGTATGTTATTTTTTACTCTAAGCTTTTCGAAATTCAATTAGATTCAATTCAATATTTACACAGTACACTATTTTTTTGTTTTTCATATAAAAGCAATTATGAATATAATTTGTAAAAGTAATAAAACTTATAAAAATAAATATTAAAAATCATGTAAATAGTAATTTGAAAATAAAATCATTATAAAAAAATTCCATGATGAGTCGAGGTACCCATCCAATTTAACCCCTGATTATAATGTTTTATAGTAATAACATATATCCCAACATTGTTGTGATGTTTTTATATAAAAAACTAAGATTAATTAAATTTAAATAAAAATAAAAACAGATCCTGGGCTTGACAATGAATTTGAATACAAAAAAACTAAATTAATTTGAATACAAACATGAATGCACATTCGTAAATCGCACAATGTGCAATTATTGAAGTTGCAAAGGATCTGGGGTAAACACATGTACTACCAGACTTCAGTGACACTGCAGCATTATGAGCAATCACTGCAACCGCATGATGTCGGTCTAAAAGAGCAAGTGTCAGGAGTGGGACAAGTTATTCCATAACAACATGCAGTCTGAACACACGACGTATTCCCCGCCGAGCAACACGTACAACTCAAGCATTCTGAAAAGGAGTCCACCCTGCTTCCACCATTGTCTTTAAACTGCATCTCGTATCTACTGTCATCTACAGGAAACAAACCGCCGGGTTCATCCCCTACCAGCTTTTGGATTCCATTATTCTGAATTTCCTACACCCACAATTCCATAGAATCTGAATATTTATTTTGAGCATGTAAAAATGCGGAATTCTGGAGAATCTGATTATTATTTGAACTTGTAAGATATCAATATGATGAAGTCTAGAATTTGAGTAAAAGAATTTCGTAATAATTTTTGAATCCTATAAGTGGAAATAGATTCAGTATAAAAATTTGGGAGTATTTGAAATTTTGAAAATTTCGATTACTGTAACTTGGATTTACAAAAATCCCTACCAGATTTTATCAAAATATTACCAACATTTTTATAATTTTCAAGGCCAGAAACATCTTGATTAGACTATTGCATAACTGTACATTAATTCTATGTTAAGCCATTTAAATCTTTATTAAATGGTAAGTCATTAAATATTGCAGATAAGAAGTGAAACAATACCATAGAAGGAGAGGAGAGAAGAAAAATCAAAGTTAGACAATATGTATGAAAAAATTGTATGAACTATGTATGAAAAATAAAATAGAAGTCAATTATTTGATTTAGAATCTTGTGTTTTATTTCTGAAATATTCCAAAACTTATAATCCAATTAAATTCAACTATCACAATGTAATTCTAATAACCTTTTACAAACAGTTAAAACAAGTTTGAAAAAACTTGAGAAATGTGAAAATTCAGAAGCTACCATATGTATTTCTAATAAGCTTTTACAAATAGGTATTTCTAATAAGCTTTTACAAATAGGTAATGAGAAATGCGAAAATCCAAAAGCTACCATCCAATTAAATTTAACTATTTCAATGTATTTCTAATAAGCTTTTAAAAGCAGGGAAAGTAATTTGAAAAAGCAAGAGAAGTATGAAAAGAGAAAAAAGACTTATCAGTGGGATAGAAAGCAGAGTTGTCCCAACTAAGTGAGGACAAGTCATCAGCATAATTTAACATTGTTTTGGTTTTTTTCCTGATAATATTTTTAATTAAATTTTTTTATTGGTGAGTTGTGTAGTTGTAAAATTTAAATGTTTTAATTAATTTGGAATATTAGTTTCATTTAAAATTATATATATAATAAATTTTTATTAATAGTTAAAAAAAAAAAAAAATCTAAATAATTAAACTATATTATTTATAATTATTTTACATATATTTGAATAATTTTATCTAATTAAATATAAATTTAAAATAGGATTATTATTTTTTAAATATAAAAATCCAATTTAAATGTCGTATTCAATATTTAAATTTGTAATTAAAAGAAAAGATGTTAGGGCTAACACAAATAAATAATATAAAGTACTAAATTTTTGTAGTTATGGAATTTGAATTTAAATTTAACTTTATAATAAAAATAAAAATATTATGAGGAAAATGATTTTTTTAATATATACATATTATAGATTTTTATACTTAATTTTCTATTTAAGAAATAGCTATACACTCTGCATATTTCTGGTGTTTAGGTTGAAAATGGAAAAAAAATAGTTATATATTTAGTCTCATTCTGCTTATTTTGGAAAATAAATAGTTCACTTTTGGCTCCTTTTCGTTGCTGTTTTTTTTTAAACGATGGTATTCTCTGAAAGAAATAATTTAACAAAATTTGAACTGCAATTCAGCAAAATATATTATTCACACCTCTTCTCTGCAAAACCTCTCTTCATTTCGAAACACGCTTACTTAAAATCCCTTCCCATATAAAAAAAAATAATACATATGTATTTTTCAATATTTTTTAATAATTAATTTTTTAATTTTTATTACCTATTTAAAAATTTGAAAGATAAGAATGAAATACTCCTGTCAATCTCATTTTGAAATATTTTTCAAAATCCACAACAATGACGATCCTCTCCTGACCTACGTTCCAAGTTATTAAAAATAAATTAAAATTTAAAATTTATTTTAATCCATTAAATACATCCCCATTTCTTTTCCATCACTACTGCACTCGATCCCGTTCTGTGCTGGCAGGGACTACACCTGCTTTTTATTGCAGTTGTCTTTAACGCAATTTTTTGAAAGTTTTTTTGGTGGCTTTTTTCGGTCAAAATCCAGTAGCAGATTATTGGAATTGCAAGTTTGATAGCTACTTTCTGCACAATCAAAGCGCCCCAGGAGTTTTCCAGGGTGCTGAATCCAAATATACAGTTAAAAAATCATTTTAACTGCAACAAATCAAAATTTAACCTCAATTTCTTCCGCCCGATTCCGTCACCGAAATCTCCAAAAAATCGCATTATAGACAACTCCCTTCTTATTATGGGAACGAACAAATCTGTATAAGCTAACAACGATTCCTGGTTTTTGCATATACAGTTAAAAAATCATTTTAACTGCAACAAATCAAAATTTAACCTCAATTTCTTCCGCCCGATTCCGTCACCGAAATCTCCAAAAAATCGCATTATAGACAACTCCCTTCTTATTATGGGAACGAACAAATCTGTATAAGCTAACAACGATTCCTGGTTTTTGCATCAATTTGACCCACTTTATCAACCACCTATACTGTAAACTGCATCGAATTTCACCATTCACTGTTCGAATAGAATTCTCGAATTCTCCTATTTGTTTGCCCCGATGTCGAAATTATGGTTTTTATTTTATTTTACAGGTTCTCTTATTTCCGATTCTGTGTTAGTTTTAAATAAGGTGATCAAAGTTTTATATGGTGAAGGGGATTTGAAAATATTTTGATAAAAAATTGTGGATTTTGATTGAAATTGGGCCTTAATATATATATGATTGAAAATTGGGCATATTTATATATAAATATATATATATATATATATATTATATATATATTTTGACCAAAATATATATAGACATTCTCACAAACTTATATATTTTTTTGGTATATAAAACTGGATTCAGTCTCTTACAAATTTTTTGAACACACTGATTGTAGAGATTATATAGCTAAAATTACCATTCTAAAAAATTATTATATATAATAAAAAGAAAAATCAAATAATTAAACTATGATATTTTTATATCAATAAACCTTTTAGTTATAGTTATTATGTTAAAACTGTGAAATTTGTAAACCTTTTAAGTTTAAGTTATTGTGTTAAAACTGTGGAAGATACAATGTTAATTATTGTATAAAAATTCTTAAATCTGTCTGAACAGTAACACCTATTTGAAATTTTGATATCAGAATTCCCTCTCCCGTTCTGGATTGTCTGGAAATCCAAATTAACCCCAACTTCTTTAAAAAATTTCGTTCAAGAAAAAGATTCAAATATTTTGATGAGCACTGATATATATTGATTAATTTATTAGAATGTCATAAATATGATAAAGCATCTCCTAAAATTGTTAAATGTACTCTACATCACAGTGGAAAAGAGTTATTAAATTTCAGAAAAAGCTCTAAAAATTGCAATATTTCTATGGAATAAACCAATAAATGCAACTCGCCTGTTTCACTTTCGTTATTTCAGCAGAACCAGACTCCGGATCTGAAATTCAAATTTGCGAACGAAAATTAAAGCACGGGAAAATCTGTCTTAATGATATACTAAGAAAACTTAAAATATTCCCTTACTGAAAAACATTTAATATTTTTTCATTTTACAATGAATCGTGAAAAGCTCTTATGAATCCTATTGGAATCGGATGTCTATATAAGTAGCTCCAATTGAATAAATATTTAACATCAACTAAAGATACATATATAAAAAAAAAGTATAGCTTCAATAATTTCATCTCAGCCAGATCTTTTAAAGTTTTCCCAGAGGTACCTGGAAATAGGGCGGAGACCAAAAGAACAACCAGTAAAATGAAGAATCGTCTTTGATCCATCTCCGCCCGCTTCAAACCTAAATCTCTGGTCTATGGATTTAGAATATACTGAACTGTGAATCCTTTCTTGATTATTTAACTGCAGAGTGTGCCGGCCAGCGGTGCAGATTGAGTATGGAGTTGGAATGTGAATTGCCTGAACGCAAAGATTAGATCTTATATGAAATTGTAATCGTTATTGTACAGTGGATCGTCGCTCAAGCCGTGATAAGGTTGCCGTGCCGCGAATCTACTGGAAGAAAGGTTCATCGCGACTTGCGAATTTATTGTTCGGTCTCCAAGTTCCAGCCAGCAGAACATGATATTTTCTGAATTAAAGAAGTTTTTTTTTTTTTTTTTTTAATTTGACCGCTCAAAAAATCGGAAATTTGCTCTTTTGATTCTCATGCATTTCCCATGAAAATTGCGCTTTGCTTTGTTTTTTTGTTTTGTTTTCTTATTTCGTTTTTTTAAGAATATTATGATTTTGGTGTGCACATCTTTGCTCATCATTAAAATTGCGTTTTGCTTTTGCCTTGTTTAGCATAAGTTGTAAGTCAGTTATGATTTAGTTGTTTATTTATTCAAAACACGCTTATAACGATGAGAGGGTAGCAATGATAATGTATTTAATATATAACCAAAGGTTTCAGAGTATGAATTAACCATATGAAGCATACAAGTTTCTTAAAATTGGTGTTCCAGCCAAAATGGTCTTCTCTCTCTTTGAGAAGAGATGGGATAATGAAATCAAGCTTATTAGTTAAGTTGAAAGTGTAAAATATGGAAGTTTTTTTTAAATAGTTTTTAGTCAAAATGGTTTTTTTCTCAAAAAGATGGCATAATGATATCCAATTTTAACTAAAGAGTTAGGGATTTCTTTTAAACTAAGATTTACATCAAAGGAAATTAAAATATTATAGGTAGGTGATTATCTCAAATGTTGAAAATGAAAAGTATCTTTTTGTCTTAACAAGTGTAAAAAGGAAATAAGCATTGCTAAAATAAGAACAATTTCTCATGAGCTTCATAGTGAAACTAGAGATACACTAAGATGATGGAATATTATATCAGGGAATGGTCAATCTACAAAACACCATGGGATGAAAGTGACACTAAGAAGGTTGAAATTGAAAAATACTTTCTGCCAAACTCAATAAACCTTATTCCATCTCAATGAACAACAATCATCATCATCAATAAAAATAAAAAATACTTTCTACCAAACTCAATAAACCTTATTCCATCTCAATGGACAACAATCATCATCATCAATAAAAATAATTATGCTATACATAATTATTTGGTAACCCTTAAACAGACTTAAATAATATTTAGAAAACACTAATATCCCTTTATCTTTAATAAAATTATTTTTTAATAATATTCCATTTTAATTTTTAAATACTAATTCAAATTGCATTTTTTTCTTTTTTACCTAAAAGATAACTTCATACTAATTATAATTAAATTTATTTTATTAATTTCATAATTAATTTATAAATAAAGTCTCATTTCCAAACAAAGAGGGGCGGAGGTGGAGGAAAATATTGAGAAAACATAACCTTTTTCTTCAAGTAATTTTTTTCTTTTTTCTATTTTACATTTTTAAGAAAAAACATCAAAATATGGAAAGGTTCATCTTGGTTTTTAGCTTAGGAAACCAAAGCATAGTCATAGTTGGAGTTTTCTAATGTTTATATAAAAGAATTACTTAAGTTCAACAACATTGCTAAAAAACTAGATTGGAGTGCCAAGTCACCAGGGGCGTTATCTAACTAGACAATTAGAAACATATGAAGACAATTCAAAAGATTGAACTGCACATAAACCATCATTTAGACATATTAAAATTGGAAGCTTCCACTAGAATGGGCTCCTTGTTGCTACCCAGAGAGCAACTAGGGTCAAGGGGAATGCCCAAATGTTCCTCCACATGTCCAAGCCTCAGATCCAAGGTGTTCACTATGAGTTGAAACTCATCCAACATTAAGAGAATTTCTTCTTTCGCTTCATTCTGATTTAGTAGTACTCTACCAAGGAAGAGCTTTAAGTGCTAGTCGATGTCCAAAATATACATATGCTAGCTGTGGTCTCCTCAAGTGTGGCACGTATAAGGCACCTAATTGGAAATCTTGACTAGCACCTCTGTATCAGTGAAACAACATTGCTCCCTTGCAATCTCTCATTCCACCTGCTTGATTTTCGCTTGAATTTGTTGAAAAGTGTGTTTACAATATTTTTTACCAGAGCTCTCTACCCTCTATTAGGAGCAAGAGCCACCTTGCTCTCCAAAATGTGTCGTGCCTCTCCTAGCACATGTTTATTGACATAGCATATTGAATAAGAGCCAACTGATAAGCCATAGAGCAGAGTTGAGGTTGAGCTCACCTAATGTAAAAGCTAAGGGACAGACAAAATAAAACAAGGAACAAAAAGGAGGATTATAGCAAGGGTCCTAGGATGAGACATGTTTGGAAGGGGTATATGAAATGATGACGATTGAGAGAACAGACTAGGGGGGTGTTGGGTGAGGAAAAAACTAAGGGCTGAAAGGCCTTAATAGTACCCAATGACAAGAGTTGGTCAAAAAGAGGCCATATAAATATTAAAGGAATGAGCCAAGAAAATTATGGAGAAAAAAACGTTGAACTAAGAGATATAAATATAAATCCAAGGGAGTTACATGATGCAGAGCAGGTTGAATAGATCTAAACAAAGCCATAAGGAACCATAATTCACCTCCCAAATCACCTTGGAGCTGGAAATGGATCCATCGCATGTGCTAAGTATTATCACCATGTGGCATGAAATCTCTCCCTCGCCTAAAATAATATTGGATCATGGGGAAGCTAGCCACAACTAGGTCATTTGCTAGTTGAGGAAAACCATAGATTCACAACAGATATATGAAGATGCGCCACTTGAATTCACACATTGAAACTATACTGGAGTTGACATCACTCACCATCATAGAATTGTTAAATGCGTTACAAAACCATGCTAGGGGAATGAATGTGCCTTGATTATCTTGGAGGGACACTGCCACGTCTATGCCCTTAAATTCTTTGTAATGCCCTGTAATAATAAATCAATAAATAATAATAATGATAATAAAATGGAATAATATAAATAAATAAAGAAAAGATAATAATAGCAAATAAGCAATAAAAAGAAAAACAAAAAAATAATAGTAGTAAATAATAATAATAGCAATAATCCCCCAATCAGGGTGTGAGCCGGACAACACTCCCGTCAAGATAGTTTAAATGCAAAGGATCTTGGACTACAAACCCACCACCCTCCACACGCTCAAGGCGACAAGTGCGGTGGCTCCTTGCATGCTACTTCCGTAGGAGGTGGCAACAACATTGTGTCTTGGGTCTGGCATTATGTCAAGCACTATGTGAGAATTGATGGTAGGTTCTTTGTCCAGGGTAAATAATCATGGAAGGGTGACGTCGAGAACAGAGGAACGGTGCGGCTCCAAGAGAGGTGGTGGGATAATCTTCTTTGGGTGAGGGTAAACTGGCATGTGACATGCGTCTTCTCTCCCTCCTCCATTCATCAACTTGTTTGGTTATGGGATTTGGGTCTACATAAGATCAACTTGCCTGAAATTGGGAGAAAGTGAGGTTTCAGGGAGCTGTCGATGTTTGTATCCTTGATGCGGTATGCCATGTTAACCGATATGGTATCTGTGTCTGTTTGGTTCAAAATTCTTCTTTCTCGGATGGGGTTATATGGTATTTGTGCCTCTATCGTCGACCCTTGGGACCATCTTTGTCTGGTTTGGTTTGATAATTCTGAGGTCTAGGGATGGGTCATCATCAACTCTGTCTCTTGGCTTAGTTTTACTGTAATTCTTGGGGATGGGTGGAAGTTTGGCTCCCTACATGTCTTTTGACCCCAGAACCGTAAGTTTTTCTCTATTTGTCTTGCCAATTCCTGTGTCTTTTGCCTCTGTGGAAGTCTTTGCTAGGTTAGATATGAAGGTCTGCGACAGTCTAGGTATGGGGACTACACTTATGCTGTAAGCCCTGTCAGTCTCTTAAATTCTTCTTTTGCTTACTATGATAATTGGTTTTGACTTGTGGAAGTTGAGTCTCTGTGTGGGTTGGATGGCAAGGATGGGGTGCATGAGATAAGATTGGAGGAAGTTCATTAAATTTTATTATGGAAATTACTGTTTCGTTCTCCCATGGCAGGTGTGCATGGTGGTAGGGTCACCTGGAAGCGAAAAACTTTTGGGCTCGGGCCACCACCTGTACAAGCAATTCACCATACCCACCTTTTCATTGTGCACTATGAGCTCGTGGCAATGGCACGGGCTGCAAATGCTAGAGGACGCAGCAGGAGCACCCAGGTGATTGTGTAGGAGGAGCAACCTAGCTCCTCTGGGGAAAAAAAAGTGGCCGCAAACCGGTATCCAACATCATAAACAATGCGTTCACAACATACCGTGAAGGGACTAGCGAGGAAATTAAACGGTTAATTGAGGAGTGGGAAGCTAATTTGAACCGCCAGGTAGGATTGATGGACATTGGGATGGAGGATTGGCAAGCGATGGTGCCAGATCTCGGGAATACCCGAGGGTGTGTTACCTAGTTTAAATAGACTTTATACATGTACTGGACCAGGAAAAGTATCATGGTAAAGGCCTTGGAGTAGAACTCAGTGAGAATAGCAGCAATGGTGCAAGACTTCCAGAAACTTGAGTTTGAGCTGCAAAAGCAATATGGACGCCTTTGTTGAATCAAGGATCACCTTCCATGCCTTCTTCCACAGACAGTACTGCTCGGTTCCAATGTTCGCTTAGGATAGGTAATGTACGAAGGAATTACAAAACATGTAGTAAAAAATACATCTATAGTAGTAATTGGAAAAACACACAGGAAATTGAAAGCAAGATGTAATCATTCTCATAACAAGCACCAATTTTGTAAAAGAAATTACATTTAACACTCCAAAGGTTCAGTTAAAAATATATAGACTCTGTTTTCAAGCTTTTAAAGTCCTTTGGTAAAAATCACATGAGAGAAAAATTTTTGGCCGAGGCGTTTCGAACCAACAAGTGTGGTTCATCACCAGGACCAGATGAAGAGGTAGACCATGGCAAAGTCTTAAATAGAGACCTATGTAGAGACATAATTTCAAGCAATTGATATATTTGAACAATATTGTTTAAATAATAATATTAATTTACTAATATATTAGTAACAAATATTTTAAGTAACGACTATATTGAACGGCTAGTTTTTGAAAAAAATATTTAAATAATGATATTATTTCATTAATTTATTAAAAATATTAATAGGTAACGGCTAATTAAATGGCTAGTTTTTTGAAAAAATAATGTTTAAACAAAAAAAATTTGTGAATATTAGTTTATTAATTTATTAAAATATTAATAGGTAACAATTTATATTAAACAATTAGTTTTTAAAATTAAATAAATTTAAATAATGCAAAGTAAAAAAAAAAAACTTCCAAAAAAAAAAAACTTTTAAAGGAGGGGAGTTCAAAAAAATTATAAAATGAGTAAGGTCCTATCGAGACAAGATCATTTGATAAATAAAATAACTAATGGAAATAAAATAAATAAATTAAAAATTAATTAATTGGAAATATATATTAAAATAAAGGCCAAATAACCCATCAAAAATAAAATATATATATATATATATAAATAAATAAATAAATAATAGAAATAAATAGAAATAAACAAAAATATATATATATATATATTATATATATATATATATATATATATATATCCAAAGAAAAAATCAATTAAATAAAATGGGTCACAATATAAATAGGACTCAGGCCCATTAAACAGATCTAACTCAATTACTTAAAAGGAGTTAAGAACAAATAGGATGATAAAATACATAAAAACACAAAGGATCAAGAAAATAAACTCTAAAGAAAACTAAATCAACAACAAATACTGTAAAAAGTATGCCAATACTTACATAGATTAAAAAAAAAAAAACTAAGAGGACGAGAGAGGGACCCAACTTCTACTAATATTCCAACCATCATCTCTATTCAAATTATTGAGTCTTTTTTCATTTTCTAGGGCCTCCCTTAATTTTCGATGATGAAAATGACTAACCTTCGCAACAACTTGGGCCTCCTCAATGCACATGTGATGCTTAGATTTATCTGCATGCTCCGCCAAAGCAGAGGAGCGGGTCCTACCATGCTTGATGTCAGCAGCATGCTCACGAATCTTTTACTAATTAAGCGACCAGTCTCACCAATGTAGGGAGTCCCACAAGAGCATGGAATAATGTAAACACCCTTCATATTCTTGGGGTCCAGTGGGTCTTTTACAGATCTAAGGGAGCTATGTATGGTATTTAAAGGATGAAAGGTTGAAGCCACCTTATGCTTCCTTAGGATCCTTGCAATCTTGTCAGTGGTCCCTTGGATTAAAGGAAGATGAACACTAGAAAATCGATCCTTTGTATCTTTCTTAATACTAGGACCATTTTCAGCTCTAAGGAAAGTCTTAGTACATTGGTGTCTACTATACCCATTATTAAAGAAAACACTTAGGAGATGTTTTTTCTCTTCATTGAGATGGTTCTCATCAGAAACTCTTAAATCTCTAGTTGTTAGGGTGTTGATAACACCAAGCTTTTGAGCTGGGAAATGATGAGAATTAGCATGATGATATTGTTCCGAATGAGTTTTCTTATGATATACCTGATGATAGAAAGAGCCATTATCATTCTTTGAGAGGAGGACATCAAGGAAGGGAAGACTACCATTACATTCAAATTCCATGCTGAACTTTATAGGACTAGATTGATTGTTAAGATGTTGGAAAAATAGTTCCAACTTTTCTTTACCATGGGACTAGATGACAAAAATGTCATCCACAAACCTCTTCCACAACTTAGGCAGAAGACAAGAAGAGGCTAAGGCCTTTGATTCAAAATCCTCCATGAATAGATTAGCTACCATAAGGAGAGGGGGGAACCCACGACAACACCGCAAGTTTGCTCATAGAATTCCCCATCGAATGAAAAGAAAGTAGAAGTAAGACAAAAACCAACTAAATAAGTGGTATTAGGATCTGTGATGCGCTTGATGACTTTGATGGTCTCGTTGATAGGGATATTAGTGTAGAGAGAGACCACATTGAAGCTCACAAGCTTATCATCTGGATGAAGCTTGAAACTCTTTAACTCATTAACAAACAATGCAAAGTCCTTGAAGAAGGATTTTGTTTGGCCAACAAGGGGCTTAAGCTTCTGGGCTAAATATTTAGAAAGATAAGTTGGCCCTCCTATCGTGTTGACAATGGGTCTCAAAAGAGACCCTTTCTTATGAATCTTTGGCAGGGTAAGAAGGCAACTTTCAATAAGCTTATGACTGAACAAGTGGACCGAGCTCCTAGCCTTTATAGCAAGAGCCACACTTTTCGAAATCTTCTTCAAAGGATCCCTATTGAGTTTCCTGTAGCTCCCACTATTATGGAGGTGGTTCAACATCTTACGACGGTAATCATCTTTATCAAGAATAACAACAACACCACCTTTGAGAACAACAATATTCTTATTATCATTTAACAATTTGAGAGCATCAAACTCAAGTTTGTTGATGTTATTCTTAGGGGGATTTGCCTTTCTAAGGACAATTGCACGGTCTTGACGAGTGGTATCTTTAGTGATGTCCAGTAATTCTCTAATACCATATTCAATGTGATAGATGATATCATCGACCGGGATCTTTCCAGGAGTAAGAGAAAAATTTAAACCTTTCTCCAAAAGACTAAAGACAAGGGGATCAAAAGGAAAGCTAACGAGATTGACAACCCTATTACTAGAAGAGAAAGAAAATTAGAACAACCAATATGATCCAAAACTTAGAGTCTTATTACCAATCCTATTATTATTACAATTATGAGAATTGAAAACAGAGTCACTAACCTCATTAATATTATTAATATTATTATTACGTCCAGTGATATTATTATTATTATCATCATCATCATCATCATCATCCAAACATAAATTATTATGGCTATTCTTAATATTATTATTCCTATGTGAGGTGAAAATATAATCACCATTATTAGTATTACTATTAAACCAATTATTATTATTATTACTAATAGAACCACTTCCACTATTATTGAAACCAATAGAAACCAAAGAAGAATTAATAGACAACGAACTTGAGGGAATCTGACCCGGTGAATACGAGATTGTTCCAGCTTCACCTTCGATGCTAGAAGGGTGAGAGACACATCAACCCATGATAGTAGAGCAAATATTTGATTAGAATTAATTTTGCTTCTAGAAGGACCACGAAAGAAACTAGACTCATTAGGCTACGAGATGAATTTCTCTGAGAGCTTACTGAACTTCTTGGATTGCTTTACTTTCCATATTTCTTCTAGATGAGAAGATTTCAAATCCGAGCATGCTTTGATACTTGGCCAAAGGGGAGCAGAGATCTGATTTGAAAGTTCCAAATGGAGAGACAACAAATTACGAGAAATGAAATCCAAAACCTTTCTCACCCTATCAATCTCCAAACAAACCAATGCCATGCTAGCATTAAGAAAAATACGATACCCACTAAAATTATTAAGAGGGTGCTTGATCTGAGCAAATGGAGGAACAAGGGAAGAGTCTCTACATCATTTTAGGAAAACCAAATCTGTCTTCAACTTGGAAACCCTTACACGAGACCATTTAAAGTGATGAACTTTAATAGTAGTGGCCCTTCCCTATAGGGTAGTAATTTCTGTATTCAAGCTTTTGTGATCCATAATGAATTAAACAAAGTCTTTCGGTAGAAATCACATGAGAGAATTTTTTTTTGGCCAACGCATTTCGAACCAACAAATGTGGTTTATCATCAAGACCAAATGAAGAGGTAGACCATGGCAAAGGCTTAAATAGAGAGCAATGTAGAGACATAATTTCAAGTAATGGCTATATCTAAACAATATTTTTTAAATTATAATATTAATTTATTAATATATTAAAAACACATATTATTAAGTAACGACTATATTAAACAGCTAGTTTTTTTGAAATAAATATTTAAATAATGTTATTATTTCATTAATTTATTAAAAATATTAATAGGTAACGGCTATATTAAACGACTAGTTTTTGAAAAGTAATATTTAAATTAATTTATTAAAACCAAATATTACTAGTTCTTGAAAAATAATATTTAAATAATGATATTAGTTTATTAATTTATTAAAATATTAATATGTAACAGCTATATTAAACGGCTAGTTTTTGGAAAATAATATTTAAACTGTGATATTAATTTATTAATTTATTAAAAACAAATAGTAATAAGTAACCGCTATATTAGACAACTAGTTTTTAAAATAAATAAATAAATAATCAAAGTCAAACTTTAAAGGAGGGGAGTCAAAAATTATAAAAACGAGTGAAGACCGTAATTGAAACAAGATCATTTGATAAATAAAATATCTAATGGAAATAAATTAAATTAATAAAAATTATGGAAAATAATTAATAAACAAAAATATACACAATGTCAATAAATATATATAATAAATAATAATAAAGACACACACACACACACACATAATATATCCCAAAGAAAAATAATCAATAAATAAAACGAGGTCAACAATAAAAATATGGGGCTCAAGACCATTAAACAAATAACAAAATTACTAAAAGGAGTTAAGAACGAATAGGGTGATAAGATACATAAAAACACGAAGAATCAAGAAAATAAACTCTAATGAAGAATAAGTCAACAACAAATACTATAAAAAGTATGACAATGCCTACATAGATTAAAAAAAAACTGGGAGAACAAGACAGGGACCCAACCTCTACTAATATTCCAACCGTCATCTCTATTCAAATTATTGGGTCCTTTTTCAATTTCTAGGGCCTCCCTTAATTTTCGATGATGAAAATGACTAACCTTAGCAACGACTCAGGCCTCCTCAATGCAGATGTGATGCTTGGATTTATCTGCATGCTCCGCGAAAGCAAAGGAGTCGTTCCTACCATGTTTGATTTCAACAGCATGCTCACAAACCCTTTGATTAATCGAGTGACTAGTCTCACCAATGTAGGGATTCCCACAAGAGCATGGGATAACGTAAACACCCTTCATATTCTTGGTGTCCACTGGGCCTTTTACAAATCTAAGGGAGCTCCGTATGGTATTTAAAGAATGAAAAGATGAAGCCACCTTATGCTTCCTTATGATCCTTGCAATCTTGTTAGTGGTCCCTTGGCTAAAAGGAAGATGAACACCAGAAAATTGATCCTTGGTATCTTTCTTAGTACTAGGACCTTTTTCAGCTCTAAGGAAAGCCTTAGTACATTGGTGTCTACTATACCCATTATTAAAGAAAACACTTTGTTTAATAAATATATAGTTTTTTAACACCTCCTTATATAGCAGATGTCATGATTAAACACAATTTGATACATCAACTGTCTTGAGATAGGGTGAATTCCAACTGGACGATTCTCTCTAAATTTATCTATTGATTTCTTTCCCTAAGAGAGGCTATTTTACATTGAATAATCAAAAGCAAAAATTGGGTTCAATTGACCTTTGCGCCAGAATAAGATGACAACAAATCCATGGGGAGGATATGGAAATATGATGTATAGGCACAATGGGAAGATGTTAGAGGTGGATTTGTTTGTTTTATGAATCGAGAGGGTCATCAAAACATTATACCTATCACCATAATAATAAAAAAATAATAATAATAAAATAAATAAATAAAAAATAAATAAATAAAAAATAAAAATGGAGTGAGTCTTGAAGCTAGACCCTAATGAAATGGAAAGGAAAAAAAACCCTTGTGACAGGATAAGCTTATAAGTGTAAATATGAAGTTTCACAATACCCATAAGAATCATTGATATAGATAAAGTGAACACATTTATAGATGTCATAAAAAGGAATAGAAACCAACATTAAAGACTTGAAACCAGAATGGGCAGCCAATAACTTCTCCAAATGTTTGAAAGCCCAACATGTTTAGATAAATTATGGGTTGAAATGGTTATGACATGTTCCTGTTGGAAATGATTCAGAAAAACACTTAACTTCAATACCAACAATACTAGAGTTCCTATCCATTCCTATATATACCATAAATTAGAATGAGTCTATGCTTGGGAAATTAAATTAGACTTATGAGTACTAAAAAACATGTGGGGAGGACATAGGAGACCAAAGGCTATCCCTAGACCAATAAAAAAAATATATGCAAGCCATACCTATAACACAAAGCAAAGAGAGTAGCCATGTAACGTGGAGTGACCCTGCACATTAAAGTGATATCATGTGAGGGAAATTATGTTTAGCAAGTTAGGAGAAGAATCCAAGTGGTATTATGAAAACAGTACTTAGGAAATAACCATTACAAGAGGAAAATACGAAGTTACATCCCAAGACTCAGTGATAACACCCAAGGAATTTTCATAGGTGCTACTAAGTGACACCAAGAGAGTTCGATCATTGAAATCAAAAGCATGCCTTGAGGTAGCAAAGGAACAATATAGTGGGTCAGAATAACAAGAATAAAAAAAATCACATAATAGTAAGAGAGTAAGAATGACCATAGAAACCATTTATCACCTTACCTTCATTCTAGAAATTGGTGAAGCAACAATTTAGGAAAGAAATTTGCGGCCATGCACCCAGTAAGGGGACCACAACTGCCTTGTTTCCCCACTGTCATAGCGGCACTCTGAAAGAAAAACCATGTGCTCAGCAGAAACAAAATCAAATGAGTGTGGAAACAAGGAAAGTCTAAGACTAAGGTTTAGTGAGTGATTTTCTACCATCCATTTGGCCTTGGAAGATTTTGGTCATCCACGTAAGGCCAACCAGACACCCACATGAAGATCACAATGGCTAGGGCAAGTGGTGTGATTCAAGAAATACTATAAACCATTACTCATGTTCATCCAAACTCACTTTCATTCAATAAAAATTTAGAACAATTTAGAATAGGCAGGGCAGAAAAAAAGTAGGAAGTGCAGTTATATCATCTCTTGTGCCACCCGCCCATCTCCCCTAAATGAAAGGTGTCTTTGCCAATGCTTCTCTGGTCCTAGCACCTCTACATAATTCTTGTCCTAACACCTCAGCACAATTATTTTCCTTCTATCAATCAATTGGAATAAAAATGATATCCATTGACATGATTGTCATTTCTTCGCAACATCGAGTATCTGAGCAAACATTTGTATGTGAAATAAAATGAAGCCACACTCTAATAAGAAGTTGTGATATAGTGTTTGGTGGAAAAGAGAATGTGAAGTGAAGACAAATGGAGTATGGTGTCTAAACATTTGTGATCGATGTTTAAACCCTCGACAACCTTTTTGGTAAACAAGATATGTTTTTAAAGATATACTCTTAATTGGTAAACATAAGATGTTTGCTAACTAATGTTAGCATTCATAAACTAAAAACTCTATTAGACTCTTTGTATTAATTGGCATTTACTCTAAATTTCAATATGTCTTGCCTCCATATGAGGCCAAGTAAGACCTCCAAGTTACATATTGGTTGAAGTAACCATTGGATAAAGCTCATAGGTAAATGAAAAATTATTTTATAAAATATAAATCTAAAACATTAGGTTAAATTGAATGGATTAACTTTGGTTTTTGTTCATGAATAATGCAAAGTCAAATGATTACAATAGTGCTTGCAACCCTAAAGAGGGAGGGACTATTAACATGCTTACTAGATTTTATAACATGTTTACTAAATTTATAGTATAAAATGATGACATGACCACACTAACCAATAAGAAAATGCACTTGCAAGGGAATTAGGGTTGTTACAACCTTTCCTCTATGAGGGGAACATTGGCTTCAATGTTCCATGACTATATACAATAAGACAAAATATACGTAAGGAAACCTATCATCAAGTTCATTTCAACGAGATGCTTTTCGTGATGTAAAATTTCACCTCAAACGGGCTCTGGAATCATGATATATGGTGTTACAATTATTCATAATATACTCATCATTATGTTTGTAAGGAAAGTAATGTTTCTGTTGAACAGATATATCAAAAAAAAAAAAAAAACGAAGATAGATAGTAAGTGTGAGATCTTCCAATATAATAAGCATGAGAATGTGAAAATTCCATGTGCAGAACAACTACTACCAATTCCATACTAAAGGGTGGAAAAATATTTTTATGGATAGCATAACATTAGGGTGTTTCTTTGATTTCAAACATGAGAATATTTCAGCAAGGAGCCTCCTTTTCTCGTAAAATGGGGAATATGATCATGGAGGATCGCAACACAAGTGTAGCCCAATAATTCTCATTAAAAGTTAAAGGGCTACACATAAGAAATACAAGGTGATATATAATGAGCCATTGACATGTATTTGAAGCCTGTAGTTGCTTCGATCATGACTCAATATGCAATCAAATATTTCAGCAGATTACAATCAAGTCGATTTTGGGTAGAAGTTTCTGAATGAGAATTGATGCCATCATTTCTCTTGATGAATAATTATGGTAGTAATTTGATATAATATGTACACCTACAGGGGCATTTCATTGATATTATCTAGGTGAGTAAGTCATATCATGTTAGTGCATCACAAGAAAACTATTCACTAGAAATACAATTTTCATTGTTTCTATCTTCCTCCTCTATGACCATTGTTGTTTCTGTTGTGAGATTAGGGGCTTCCTCTTTTGATGTTGGTGAGCAGCCTTTTTCATGTGGTATATTCTTATCCTTTTGGTTATTTCAAAAGTTTAGTGATCTATATTCAGATTCTGGGAGTTCATTCCACACACTCAGTGTGTCACTATTGCATCGTACTTTTGAGTCACACTAACCTACTTTGTGGTCATTCACTGGATGTTGATTTTGTTGGGTTGTGTTATATTCTTTCCGCGACTAGCCCGCGTAGTTAACCTGGGGGTTAAAAGGGGGGCTGGAATCCCCCTTCGTTGCGCCGATTGCATAGCGAGGGGAGTCATAGGGGGTTTGAGGGGTGTAGGTTTGGACACTATGTTAGGTTGGGCGGATCAACTTATGGTTTTGTGCATGATTTTCACACATGGTTTTGAATGTGATGGTTTTCGGTCCATGGTTTTGGATGCGTTGTTTTTTCGGTCCATGGCATTGGATGCTTCAGCATGTATAAATATGTATTGTAACATTGAAAGGAACATAATGAAAAATCAAGCTGGTAGTCCCGGTTTTGGGATATGGGGGAAAATCTCTATGTATATGTGTTTTATGTGTTAGGCTCTTGCATTGTTTATTTTATGTGTTTTTAGAATTCGTATGAAGGTAATTTTTGTACGGGGTTAAAACCTACAGTTGGTATCAGAGCTATTTTGGCTTCAAGGGGACGCCTTTGTTGCTGAGGAGTTTTCACTCGAGCCTGTGGTACACCTTGTTCAGTGGGAGATCTACGGGATCGATTCTGGTGGTGAAAGACGATGGTGAGAAGTGGAAAGATAGAGATCAAGAAATTTAATGGTCAGAGTTTTGAGTTATGGAAACTCAAGATGGAGGATCTGTTGGTGGATAAAGATCAGTCGATCATGGTAGATCTAGATACTAAACCAACAGGAGTGTCCGATGAAGAATGGAAGAAGTTGGATCGGAAGGTAAAGAGCACGATACGATTGTGTGTCACAGATTCAGTATTACTAAATGTATCAGGGGAAGCTTTGGTGAAGGTTTTGTGGGACAAATTAGGGACTTTATACCAATCTAAGTCTCTGGTGAATAGATTGTTCCTACGAAAAAAAAACTATATAACTTGAGGATGAAATATAGAGACTCTGTGACAGAGCATCTGAACGCATTTAATAATGTGGTAATTCAGTTATCATCTGTTGATATTAAAATTTCAGATGAAGATAAGTGCATCAGTTTGTTTTGTTCTCTACGAGATTCGTGGGAGAGTCTAGTTATTGCAATAGGTAGCAATGCAACTACCTTGCAGTTTGATGAAATAGTCTCATCCTTGCTGACGAAGGAAATGAGACGAAAAATATGGAGAGCCAGAATAGTGATGCCTTGTTTGTATGAGGACAGTCCCAAAACAAAAACAAAAATATGTCATCAAGTGGGAGGTCTAAATCTAGAGGGAGATCTAAATCTCTAGGAAAGCCTCTAAAGGTGGTGTGCTAGAAATGCGGAAATGAAGGGCACTACAAAAGGGACTGTAAATCTAAAGCTCCTAAAAAAGGAAAGGGATCTGATGATGCTCCATCTGCAGAGGCGAAAACCACCTTAGATGAAGGTGGGGATGTGTACTTGGCTTCTTCAAGTACACATGTAGATTATGAGGCATGGTTGATTGACATAGGTGCATCCTTTCACCTCACTCCCCATAGAGAGTGGTTCTGCGAGTATGAGAAATATGATGGTGGTGATGTCTTCTTGGGGGGTGACAAGAAGGCTAGGATCGCTAGTCGTGGAAAAGTAAAGTTGAAGTTGCAAGGTGGAAGGGTTAGAACTCTTCTGGGTGTTCTGCATATTCCTGCATTAGCCAGAAATCTTATTTCTGTAAGCAAGTTGGATGATGTAGGTGTAAAAATAGTGTTCGAGAAGGATACATGCAAGATGTTTCGGGGGGCACTGGTATTGATGCAGGGAGTTTGAATTGGAACTTTGTACAAGCTGCAAGGTAGCATTTTTGTTGATGGGTGCAACAATTCCGTGGTTCTTGAAAGTGGAGTAGAAAATCTAGTGGTTTATAGAAAGAAGACCATGTTGTGGCATCAAAGGCTTGGACATATTGGAGAGAAGGGCCTTCAAATAATTCATGGTAAAGGTATGGTAGATGGTATGATTAATAGCTCTCTAGATTTTGATTTCTGTAAAAATTGTGTAAGAAGGCGAAACAAATATTAGAGCTTGTGCATAGTGATGTGTTTAGACCTATGAAGGTTCCATAACTGGGTAAGTCTATGTACTATGTATCATTTATAGATGAATTCTCAAGGAATACATGGATATATTTCCTTAAGAATAAATCTGAAGTCTTGGACAGGTTTGAAGAATTTAAGGCTCTGGTGGAAAACCAGACAGAGATGAAGATAAAGGTGCTGAGGACAGATAACAGTGTAGAGTTTTGTAGTAAAGAATTTGAAGAATTATGTAAGAAGTGTGGTATAGCACGACAGAAGACTACTCCATATACACCTAAGCAAAATGGAGTTGCAAAAAGAATGAACAAGACGTTGATGGAAAGGGCAAGAAGCATGCTCAGTAGTGCTGGGTTAGGACAAGAATTCTGGGTAGAGGCAGTGGAGACAACATGTTACCTGGTCAATAGATCACCTTCATTAGCGTTGGAGGATAAGACTCCACAAGATGTATGGACTGGTAAGAAACCCTCTCTTTCACATTTGAGGGTATTTGGATGTGATGCATATGTACATGTTCCAAAGGAGAAATGAACCAAGTTGGACAGTAAATCTGAAAAGTGCATCTTTATTATGTATAAGGATGGTTTAAAGGGTTATAAGCTTTGGAACCTAGTAACAAGG
>APFE030258995.1:59403-100239 GCA_000404065.3 Pinus taeda
AAATGGGTGTTCAAGGAGAAGACAAATGTAGAAGGATAGGTGGAGACATACAAAGCTCGGTTGGTAGCAAAAGGTTATTCCCAGGTGCCGGAAATTGATTTTGGTGATATTTTTTCTCCTGTCACCAAGGTAACTTCTATTATAATACTTTTATCTATTTTTGTTGCTTTTGATTTTGAGGTAGAACACATGGATGTGAAGACAACATTTATTCACAGGGATTCGGAAGAGGAGATCTACATGAAGCAACCTAAAGGCTTTGCGGTGAAGGGTAAGAAAGAACTGGTATGCAAGTTAAAGAAGTCTCTGTATGGATTAAAACAATCACCAAGGATGTGGTATCAGAAATTTGATACATTTATACGGGGACTTGGATTCACCAGAAGTAAAGCATATCACTTTGTGTATTTTAAATTAATTGGTGACTGTGTTATTTATCTAGTCTTGTATGTGGATGATATGTTGCTGGTTGGAAATGAAAAAGAAATTATCCAGGATTTGAAGACCCATTTTTCCTCCAAATTTGACATGAAAGTTCTTGGTGCTACAAACTATATTTTGGGCATGGAAATTAAAAGAGATCGGACAAAGAGAAATCTCTGGTTAAACCAGAGGAAGTATGTCGAGACAATATTATAGAGGTTTAATATGCAGGATCGTAAACTAGTGAAGGTTCATATTCTTGTAGGTGTAAAGTTATCTGTTGAACAGTGTCCCAAGACACAAGAAGAGGAAGAGGACACGTCCCATGTTCCATATGCAAGTGCAGTCGGTAGCCTTATGTATGAGATGGTCTGTACTAGAGCAAACATTGCACATGCAGTGGGAGTATTGAGCAGGTTTATGTCAAAATGAGGTAAGGAGCACTAGACAGCAGTGAAGCGGGTTTTCAGGTATTTGCATGGCACTAGTGATTATGGTTTGTGCTACCAAGGAAGACTAGGATTGGACAGAGTGTTGGATATTTGTGGCTTTTTTTATGCAGACTAGGCTGGAGATCTAGATCAGAGAAGACCTACAAGTGGGTATGTGTTTAACATATTTGGAGGTGCAGTTAGTTGGATGAGTAAGAAGAAATCTGTAGTGGCACTATCAACTACATAGGTAAAATACATGGAAGCCACTCATGCAACCAAGGAAGCAATTTGGTTGCAGAGATTGTGTTCAAATATGGGGTTAGTACATGGAGCTATAAGTATAGACTGTGACAGCCAAAGTACAATTTTCTTGGCAAAGAACCCAGCATATCATTCAAAGACAAAGCACATTGATGTTCAGTATCACTTTGTGAGGGATATGATAGAAGACAAAAAGGTTTTGCTGGTAAAGGTGGACACTTTGAAGAATACTGCAGATGCATTGATAAAATCTATGAGCTTTGAGAAGTTCTCTTGGTGTAGAGAAACAATGGGCATTGCAGGGCTGGATAAATGAGTAAGCTCTCTTGTGGCCCCCTGTGGAAAGAAAACAACAAGTGGGAGAATGTTGGTTTGTGTTATATTCTTTGCACAACTAGTCCACGTAGTTAACCACGGGGTTAGAAGGGGGACGTAGCCCCCCCTTCATTGCGCCGATTGCGTAGTGAGGGGAGTCACAAGGGGTTTGAGGGGTGCAAGTAACCCCGCTTTATGGGGTTCGAGGTAGCTCCCTGGAAAATTTTTGTTTTGGACCCTATGTTAGGCTGGGCAAACCTACCTATGGTTTTGTGCATGATTTTCACACATGGTTTTGGATGCGATGGTTTTCGGTCCATGGTTTTAGACGCGATGGTTTTTTGGTCCATGGTATTGGATGCTTCAACATGTATAAATATGTATTGTAACATTGAAAGGAACATAATGAAAAAGCAAGCTGGTAGTCCTAGTTTTGGGATCCAAGGGAAAATCTCTGTGTATATGTGTTTTATGTGTTATGCTCTCGAATTGTTTATTTTCTGTGTTTATACAATTCGTATGCAGGTAATTTCTGTACAGGGTTAAAACCTACAGATTGTATCTCATTTATCTATGGAATTATCCCTGGGAAACTAAAAAAGAAAGCATTGAAAAATGGATAAATAATGTCATTTGTTTGAATCTTCCATGTACTCACTCTCGTGAAATAAATGTAGTTATTACTAGCTTATCCTAGACGATCTTTGCCAAAATTCTCTGGAATTTTGTGTCATGTCAAGCTTCCGTACAATTTTTATTAAGTTTATTTTCAAATTTCGACTGAAGTTGTAGTTTAGTACAACTAAAAGGTAAAGTTTGGTATAACAAAAGGTTTCATGTAAGACCATGCATGTGAAATATTGTGTATGCATAGATCATACTATGCTTTAGATAGTAAGCCTATACCTCCAAGGGTTCTTCCGTGTTCTACCATTCATACCTACAGTTAAGATCAAGCATCCTATAGACCTTGAAATGAAGTGGATATGATCCTTTAGTTTAGAAATTCTACACCTTTTCTGCCTCGACATCATGGTAAGGAAAAAAATGATCCCTTATGGATTTTGGTCTAACGCTAAATAGAGGTTAAACATGAAAATTAATTTAGGTTGAATAAAAATGAAACTACCTAACAGATGAAGACATTGTTGCACATTGTTAAATAACAAATTTTTCTATAGAGGAAACTCACCTTGCATTTGTGTCCCAAAAAGGCATCCAATGCAAGATGAAAAATCCAAAACAACATGCAAAGAACAAAATAGGGCTTTGACAGAAATTAATCTATTAATAGATTGGTCAGTTTTTAAAAATAATATTTTCCACAAGACCAACTATTCTAGGGGATGAAAAGCACATCTCACTATAGAGTTCATGTGAAAGCGGAATAAGGCGACAAATGAATAGCTTCAAAGTGTTGACAGAAGCACCCACTCAATTCCAATGACAAAGAAGATATCCCAACTTTGCATTGCAACAGTTAAAAAGTATATAATTATACATACTACATTACTAATAATCTTGCTCCTATATTCACAACTATAAGTAATGAATTTTGGTTAATATATGTTATGACATATTATTTGAGTTTACTAACTAGTAATTGCACCACATGTTTCAAAGGAAAAGTTGTAAGGAAGTAGCATAGGAAAGAGTAGCATTAAATTGTAACTCTTCCACAATGACAATGAAAGCGTCAATTGCAACATTTGGAGAAAAAATCATTGATGTGTTTGATACTCAAAACCAATTCAACAATTTCAAAAATTGTGAAAGCATGCAAAAGATCAAGAAATTTGTTCATGAAATAAGAGCCATTTTAAAACATTCTCTCATGGTCTTCCAGATCTACAAATATCACTATGAAGAAATCTTGGCCCTCAGTTGAAGTTTTGTTGGACTTGCTAACCTCCATTTGTTTTGGATCCATTTTACTATATCTTGCTCCTAGACTAAATGTCCATCAACTTACAAATTAGGGCATGATACTTCATAAAATTCCATGATTCCTTGAGTTGATTATTGGGAATGATGTACTTGGGGTTTGATGTCACCTTGGGGAGGCACCGCCCCCACAATATAGACTGTAATTGGGCCCCAAAATAGGGTTTCCTTTGTCCCAAAATATTATGTAGAGGAACATTATGGCCCATTCGTGGGTTTCTGCGATCCCATAACAACATTATAATTGGAGGGGATTGCAGTCATCCTTGAGTTGCCAGTCATATAGTTCTTCAGTGGAAGCAATTGAGAAGAATAGGGGAATTAAAGCACTCATATTTGAAGAAAAAAAATCACAGACGTGATTCAGTGAAGAAACCCATAAGGGAAAAGACGACATGCAAATAATTTTACTATCAATGTTAGTTTCTAAAACATAATCAAGAATAACATAATGGAATATTGGCATCACATTTGAAAGTTGAAAGAAAAAAAAAAAATTATGATAATTGAGATATCATGTAATATTTGATTCCAACGTCAACAAAAGATGTCCAAGCATTGTTTTTTCTCTATCTTGCAATAATAATGAAAATAAACGGACAAAGATGTAGGGCGTGGACCCTCTTTCCCATTGTTCATCATCTCCATAATTGGAGCAAAGATTGCGAAGCAGATATAAGATAAACGGAAAAACACAACACTTCTTGAATTGTGTAAAAAAATAGTTATTAACTTTAATTTGTTAATGAGAAAGAGAAGTGTAGAGATTCAGATGTGAAAGAGAATTGAAGAAATTATAAGGCATATGTTACATGATCAAATGTGCAGTGCTGATAGAAATATTGTTGATAGATGGTTAGGAAATTGGTATCACCATAGCCAGGTCTACAAAAAATCTCGGGTGTTTGATTTTTCACAAATAATATAATTGTAGTTATAGGTAGATCGAAGGCATCATCCAATTAAGTTGCATTGAACGTTATCGTGAAAGAATTGTTGTCGTTCTGGAGACCACTCAAATGCGGGGGCCAAGCAAGACGTTATGCACATGGGGTTTAGGAGTCTCTGATTTCTCATCTTCTAGGATTACATCATCTAAAAAACATCATCTACTAGATCATATATCACAATAATGTGTGACTTTACCTTCAATCTAATTCTCGCGTATGTAAACCTCGATTTATCGACATGAAGTTTTGTGTATTCCAAGTTTAGTCCTAGCTTCTCATTTGATGGATGAACATTGGAATCATTGAATATTTGTGAGTTGTAGCATATTTTTATCTTATTTTCATTGTTTCATTTCCTTCATATATGGTTTTTTGTTATACATGTTTTTCTTACCTCTTTTTTTCACTCACTCATTGGGTTTTCCAGCCAAAATTAATGTAGATGAGTATCGATGGGCTTGGGAGAGACATAATGCTATAGAAAATGAACGAACAATCCTTCTAGCAATCTCTAGTGATGTAAAATACTACGAATCAGAGAGAACCATTTTCATATCTTGCATCGAAGACCTATATAACCGGTGAGTGCCATGAACTAACTGATTTTATTATATATTTCAAAAGAATTTCTCCTAGAGAAGGAGATGAAAATGAAAAAAAATTGCATTCTAGCACCGTCAAGCATGAAAGGGTCAAGTTTCTTAGTGATTCCTGCAGACCCAGCCCAACCATTTCTCCAAGGAATAAATGGATTCGAAAAAATATCCACAAGTGCTTCTTGCCAAAAATGTCATTGAAGTACCCCAAAAATGGGTCCAGTATGCAGTGATCCCCCCATACCTCATTATATTCAATGGTGAGGTTCAAATACCCTGCCAAAATAAGAGATCCCATCTTTAAGAGGTCACAGGATTCCAATTTATCCCAAAAATATCTTCTGGAAGAATATGGTGCATATGTATTAAGAATAATAAATTTGTCCTTCAAGCCCCTCATGAAACTAGATAGAAGGGTGCCTACAGAGGATTTATAGGCAAGAAAATTCATGACCTTAGGATCCCAAAAATCTGTAAGACCACTAGATAAACTCAAAACATCCAGAACACATACCTGCTACCTAGGAAAAATACGAATGAGAATGGGCCAAATTTTTCTTCCAATCATCATTGTCTTTTGTAAAATGATAATATATGGATGATTAACCCCACTGAAGTGTCAGAGTATGAGGGATTTTCGGACACTCCCCAAGCCCTTGATGTCTAAGGATGTGATTATCATGGTAAGCCCTCATATTTTGGAAAACAATCTCTAAGGGCCCGAATAGGAGAGAAAGTAGAAATAAAATATGACGTACCGCAAGATGATGGACCAAGATACAGATTTTGAGGAAAATTGTGAAGATCACTATCAACCCCATTTGAAAAATTCGAAGGTTTTGAACATTGTTCCTTCCTAATGGTCACATTAATAGGAAAATTGGGTTTGATAGAGATATTAGGAGAGGAGGATGAATGAATCAGCAGGGTCTCCAGATGGATATTAGGGTGAAGGCAGAGAAACTCGATATACCTCCCGACCAAATTAGTAGGAAAAATGTCTATAGAAAGTCCCAAATTGAATGTGAGCAAGGTTAGGGATAACAACCAATGAGTCATCAATAGTGGAGGTTGTCCCATTAGCATCAAAATATAGAGTGTGGGTAGATTCCAAATTGTCCTAACATGGAGCAATTTCTGGTACTAATAACAATAAAGAACGTTCAATACAATCATCCGCCATCCTAGAACCCAGTAGAATAGGTTGGAAACCGCAAAACCATTACCGCCATTGGATGGCGAGGAATGATCCCCACCATAGATTGAAATGGGATTACCAAGCGGCGATGGGACCTGTTCATTCTGCCAGCCACATATAGGACGGGCGGGTGATCTAAATGACACCCGTAACCAAGCCATGTGACGGCAGAAAATAAAGGAAAGTTACCATATATTTCCATGCCGCGTGGACAGCACATGCATGCCACCCAAGCGACGAGTTAAATGCACTTTATAGCTTTTACGTTGGAAACATAAAAATCCCATGCCTCATACAAATGTGTGCATATGGTAAATTATTAAGGTTTTCCATTGCTGTATTTAGTGATGTAAATGAATCTTGTAATTCCGATAAGGTTAATACTGCAAAAAAAAAATTACTCGAGTCTAGAGTCAATACAATTGGTATCAGAGCCAAGTTTCAAAAACTGTGGCCTCTTGGAAATATATCTTTATATTAAAAAGAGTAAGCAAGGATAGATAAAAGTAAAATCATTTTTATTCCCAGTTCAATTTTGCGAGTTATGTTGTTTAAAAAAAAACAGTTAAAGCATTAATCCTCCTTCTATCACTTTCCTTAGGTTAAGTAGAGGAAAACAGAAGACTACCAAAATGAGAAGAGTAGATAGTGTCTCACATATGTTTATGGTGGGTCAGGAGCCTGTAACAGGTCCTAAAAATAACCTAGAATTATGGGTATAGCTTGGAGAAGAGGCTCGCAATACTTGAGACTGTGCAGGAGTTGAAAAGTGAAATGGCCTGTCTACGAGAAGATAATGCAAGGTTAACTCTGGAGCAGGAAAGGATTATAAAAAGCCTATCTGACAAGCAAAAACAGCAACCACTGAATCCCAGTGCTGAGCAGCAAAGGGAGTCTGAGGAGCAAAATCACCATACAGGACCTGAGGGGATAGAAGGAAGGGAGGAGGAATGAGAGGAACGATCTGATAATTCTTCGGAGTAGCACACCTCGAAAAGGAAACAGATAGATTTGTAATGGGAATTCCGCAAGATCAAACCGCTGCACTTTGATGGGGAATTGGAAGAAGTCGTTGAGGCATGGTTGATTAATATGAATCAATATTTCCAGATATATGAGTACGATCACAACCTTAAAGCATTGTTGGCCATTTTCCAATTGCAAGGAAAAGCCACCCTGTGGTGGAAGAAGTTAAAATTGTAAGAGGAGTAAGCGAACAGAATATTACTTGGGAAAAATTTTAGAGGTACTTTAAGGAAAGATACTTGACTAAGCGTTTCTATGACGAGAAGGCTAGGGAATTCCATGACTTGCGGCTGGGACAGTGAACCATGGATGAATTTATTACTCTCTTTACTTCATTACTGCGTTACGTGCCTTATATTCGAGAGGAAAAGGAAAAAGTACAGAGGTTCGTTAGTAGTTTACCCTTGAGCATGAGGGAAAGAATCGAGTTTGACAATCCAAAGACCATGGATGAAGTAATACTTAAAGCCAGGATTTGTTACCAGCAAAGTAAACAAAAGGGAGAAATCCCGGGTAAGAAATGGAATGATAAGAGAAGTAGCAAAATGACTGTAAATAATAAAGGGAATCGTGGTAGTGGTAACAAGACTTTCGCCAAGGGACGGAACATCGGAAATTTACAGAAGAATTCGCTTAGATCAAAGCCTGCTAATGAGTCTAGGATCAGTGAACAGGAGGGTAAGATGGATAGTGAAGGGACAGCAAGACCTCTAGTGCAATGTTGGGGCTGCGGTGGGCCTCATTATGTTAAAAAATGCCCATAGCGAACAGGAACCGAACAGGTTTCCCAAATCCACGAAGCATCTACAGTCGGTAATGTAGGACGTATTCTACCAAGAATTAATGCGGCCCTGGAAGATCATCAAGCGGAGTACCAACCGACCATGGTGGAATTCGAATGTAAAATTTCAGACCTTACTGTAACTGTTTTAATTGACCCTAGAGCCACATTAAGCTATATTAGTCCTAGGATTGTGGAGCATTGTAAATTGCAACCTGTTAAATTTAAAAACCTATGGTTAGTACAGTTGGCTACAGGGGCAAAAACACGAGTAATTGCCAAGGTCAATAACTGCCCCTTAAATATAGCAGGACAGCTAGTGAAGACAGATTTAAATGTGCTTCCTCTTGGCTAATATAATGTCTTAATTGGTATAGAATGGTTAGAAAAACACTGGTCCATAGTCAACTATAAAACAAAGACTATCTATTATAAGGATGAGCTTGGAGCAAGGCAAGAGATGCAAGGGATTAAGCGATCAGTGCATATTTGGCCAATAACGGCCTCTCAGCTAGCAAAATGCATTAGAAAGGGGTGTCAGATTTATGTCATCCAGGTGGGTTATGCTGACTCGAAAAATAAAATAGCCCTATTGGAAAACATCCTGATAATTCAAGAATTTGTTGATGTGTTTCGGGAAGAGATTCCTGGGCTGCCACCTAAAAGGGACATAGACTTTACTATCGAATTAATGCCAGGGGCAGCCCCGGTATCCCGAGCACCTTACAGAATGAGTACACCCGAGTTGACAAAGTTGAAAATGCAGTTAAAAGAACTGCTGGACAAATCCTACATTTGCCCCAGTGTGTCACCCTGGGGAGCTCCGGTATTATTCGTTAAGAAAAAGGACGGGACCCTTCGCATGTGCATAGATTATCGTCAGTTGAATAAATTGAAAATAAAAAATAAGTATCCTCTACCCTGGGTTGATGAACTTTTCGATCAAGTGAAAGGTGCAACAGTATTTTCCAAGATCGATTTGTGATCAGGGTATCACCAAATCAGGATTAAGGAAGAAGACATCGCTAAAACAACTTTTAGAACAAGGTATGGACATTACGAGTTTGTGGTACCATTTGGGTTAACTAACGCCCCCCGCGACTTTTATGTGCTTAATGAACAACATATTTCATCAATATTTGGATAGATTCATGCTTATTTTTATTGATGAAATATTGATATATTTTCGAACTATGGAAGAGCACAAGGAGCACCTCCGATTGGTGCTGCAAACCCTCTGAGAACACCAGTTATATGCCAAGTTCAGCAAGTGCGACTTCTTTAAGGAAGAAATACAATATTTAGGGCATATAATCACAAAAGAAGGGATCGCGGTGGATCCCGAAAAGATAAGGACAATAATGGAGTGGCCAGTACCTAAAGATGTGGCAGATATTAGATCATTCATGGGGTTAGCTCGCTATTACAGACGATTTGTAGAAGGATTCTCAAGAGTAGCGTATCCTATCACTTCCTTACAAAAAAAGGAAGAGCCTTCAGATGGACCCCGGAATGCCAAAAACGTTTTGAGCAGCTTAAGCATCCGCTCACCACTGCACCCATTCTAAGCATAGCTGATCCTAACAAAGATTATGTGGTGTGCACTAATGCAAGAAAAGAAGGTGTAGGAGGCATGTTGATGCAAGAAGGGAAGGTAATTGCTTACGAGTCCAGGAAATTTCAAGAACATGAGCAGAAATATTATGCTTATGATTTAGAATAGGCAGCCATCATTCACGCCTTGAAAATGTGGCGACATTACCTTATGGGAAGGAAATTTTTACTATTGACAGACCACCATAGTCTAACCAATTATTTTAGACAACCCACCTTAAATGCTAGGCAAGCATGGTGGGTGGATTTTCTAGGTGGTTTTGATTTCAAGATTAAACATTTGAAAGGAAAAGAGAACCAGGCAGCAGAAGCTTAAGTTGGAAATCACAAAGTTTATATGAGATTTCATCCAGCGAATGGAAAAGTCCTTTGCAGAGATGATTCAAAGGGCAGCAGAGCAAGATATGGTATATCAGCAAATAAGACAGCAAGTACAACACCCCACTAGCAAAGAAAATTATACTTTGGATGCTGCTAGAATGTTGTATTACAAGGAAAGACTGCATGTACCTAATCAAAATAGCATTAAGAATCTGATTTTGGATGAATTTCATAGAATTCATTATGCTGGGCACCCAGGGTATTAGAAAATGATCACTGCACTTCGAAAAGAATACTACTGGCCGGGTATGAAGAAGAATGTGGTTGAGTATTTGGTACAGTGTTTGGAGTGCCAACAAATTAAGGCAGAGCATCAACACCCGGTGGGGTTATTGCAACCATTACCCATTCCGGAATGGAAGTGGGAAACCATTTCTATGGACCTTATAACAGGGTTGCCTAAGACAAGGAAGAATAACGATTCTATTATGGTGGTGGTAGAAAAATTGAGTAAAGCAGCACATTTTATACCTGTGCAATCCACCTACAGAGCTGTACAGTTTGCCCATATTTTTATGCAAAACGTATTTAGAATGCATGGGCTACCAAGGACAATAATTTTGGACCATGATGTGAAATTCACATCGGTCTTTTGGAAAACATTATTTGCAGAATTAGGGACACAGCTGAATTCCAATACAACGTATCACCCCCAGACCGACAGAAAAACAGAACGGGTAAACCAGGTGGTGGAAGACATGTTAAGGGCATATGTAATGCAACAACCAACTAAGTGGGAGGAGTATTTGCACTTGGTTGAGTTTTCATACATAACAACTCTCATACTTCATTACAAATGAGCCCCTTTGAGGTTTTGTACAGGCAGAAGTGTCGCACACCCTCAAGCTGGGGTGGACTAGAAGACAAATTAATGTTAGGGCCGGAAATGCTTAAGGAAATGGAGGAAATGGTCAAAAAGGTACAGTCTAATTTAAAAGCCACTCAGGATAGGAAAAAGAACTTTCCTGAGCAGAAGAGGAGGTTTAAAGAATACCAAGTCGATGATCATGTGTATGTGAGGAGTCAAGCAAAAAGGATCACATTGCAATGGAGTGGGTGTACCAAGTTGGCACCTCGATATTGTGGACCATTCCAGGTCTTAGTAAGAATTGGGCCGGTGGCTTACCAGCTCGCCCTGCCAAGTCACATACGAGTCCACAATGTCTTCCATGTCTCCATATTAAAAAAAATATGTTTATGATCCTAAACATGTAATTAGATGACAGGATGTACAGGTGAGAATTATTTCTGGTAGACCAATATAAAAGTTTTCTTTTAAAGAAACTAATTTAGGATGTTGCATGTTGCAGGTCGAACTGGAAGGAGAAATATTTGTCGAGTCGTTGAACGTTATCAACCGGAGAGAAGTACTGCTGCGGAAGCAAGCTATTACCCAAGTTAAAGTGTTGTGGCAACACTTTGGGCTTGATGAGGCCACTTGGGAGGATGAAGAATTCATGAAACAGGCTTACCCAGAGTTGTTTATAACTAAAGGACATCGAGACGATGTCCAATTTCAGGGGGGGGAGATGTAATACCCCCAAAATATTGTAAATATTTTATTTCCCATAGTTAAAAAGGAAAAAACAAACTGATGGATGATGGTTATTATCTGTTGTATAAATTAAAATTTTATTATTTGTGAATAAAAAAAAAGAGAAATGATTTCCTAGTCATGGGGATATCATGTCATTTCTAAGGAGGGAAGTTATGTTTAAAAAAAAAAAAACAGTTGCTAACCCTAACTTCCCCCCCCCATCGTGGGTGGCTTCCAGGAAAAGGAAGGAAAGAGGGGGGGGAAGTTGTGATGTAGAGGACAAATAGTAAAGGAAAAGGGAAAAAGAGCTTACCAAGTCTGGTGATGACCAGATGGTAAGGGCGCAGAGCGCAAGCACCCTGTCAAAGATTGATTGTCTTTGAGTGAGCTTGGGGGGAGATTTGGTCTCGAAAGACAATCTCATGGTCGGGCAGATGGCTAACTGCGGAGAGCAGAGGTGACTTATTTCTTGGAATTACTTATTGGATAGAAAACCTAGGTACGAAGTGTTAACCAGGACTACATTAATATTTGTATTCAAGTAAAGTATTTATTTCTTTGAGCCAGCCTCATCAGAGTACATTCAATTAATATTTGTATTGAACTGAAGGATTTATTTCTGTGAGCCAGTCTCATCAGATTACATTCAATTGGAGTCGTAGTGAACTTGATGATTCTATACATATTTAGGATCATTAAATTATGGAGGGTTAATAGTAGGGACGAGTTGCTAAAGTTGAGGGTTTATCTCAGTATAGAATTATTAACTGTAACCCTCGATTTCTTTATTTATTTTAGACTGGAAAATGAGACTTACATTAGCCAACGTTGTGTTATCAACAAGTGTAGGTAACAGACAGAAAACTCTGTGATAAGGAGAGTATACAACTGTTTAGAAACAATACCATGCAATGGGAAACAAACGAAAAGAGATTGTCTAAATTAATAAACTATGATAAACCATTGTTGTAGGGAAACTGTGCATGATATAGACAGACCTGTGAGAGTAGCAAACTATTCATGACTTAAAGCTCATTCACACGTTAACACTGGGTGGCATTTGCCGCATTTCAGGACAAAAAGACAACTACTACAAATAATGTAAACAGAGAATACCGCCCAGCCTGCCTTCCTTAATATTAACAAATGGGGACAGAGCCTACCGTGCGTTGTAGCTGTTGACAGAGTTGTAGTGCCATGGGTTGGCCATCTAAGAAGAGGGTTTGAGCCTAGATTAGGCAAGACTGTAACTGTCACGCCCCTACACCTACAGTAGTCTTTCAACCGCTTATAGCGAGGTGCGGCACTACCAATCTTTTTCTTTTCACCAATACTTACGATTGTAGACTACGCCTAACATTCCATACTTAGTTTGTGTTTTGCAACCAAGTAATTATTAATGTTCCTTTACACCAATGAATACCCATACACTTACATTATCAACAGCAATTAACACATACAATTGCACAACAGTATAAAGGGAGGGGCAACTCCCTACAATATGAGTCTGCCCGAATCAATATATATATATATATATAACCTTCTTTTACAAGTACAAGTTAAATCTTGGGAAACCCAAAATTTACACTTAGCCAATTTTAAACTTCGGCAAACTCGGTGCCCAGCTTGTCAGCACCTCTGCATGGTCGCCGCACGAATCACCAACCCTTCGTTCACCTTGTTGCATGATCGTGTTGTTTGCCCAACTTGGGTGCGCCTCGTCGTAACCAAGTCGCCACACACGGATGCCTCCACACGAGTCACACCTTCGTTCACAATCTCAACACTTCACCGTTTCCACCATTTCGTCGTCCACGGCATGCCCTACCCAAGTCACTCGTCCGCACGATTCTTCGTTTCGGCGTGCACGGCACGCCCTCGCTCGGTCACTCGTCCGCACGTCCACCCGTTCACCCAACTCGTTCACCTGAGTCGCCACACAACTTCACCCGGGTCGCCACACGACTTCACCTGATTCACCTGAACGACCTCACCCGAGTCGCCACACGACCTCACCCGGGTCGCCCGAACGACCTCACTCGGGTTGCCACATGACTTCACCCGGGTTGCCTGAACGACCTCACGTGGCTCGCCTAAACGACTTCACCCGGGTCACCCGACAACCTCACCCGGCTTGCCCAAACGACCTCACCCTATTCACCCGAACGACCTCGCCCGGGTTTCCTACCTGACGACCTCGCCCGAGTTTTGCCTGAACAACCTCGCCTGAGTTCTGCCCGAACGACTTTTCTAAATGACTTTTCTGAATGACTTTCTTGAACGAGTTTTACACCCGAGTTCCGCCCGTCGTGTGGGCTCATCCACGCATTGCAGAACTCCTTGTTCGAACTCGCATTGATCGAATGATCGTCGTTTGCCTCCAAACACCCTCCAATATATACAGGCGAGTGGCGGGTTGTGTCACCGGACCGACCCACACCAAATGCCCAGCCGACTTGTTCATAATGCGAACTCTCACCCATGAGGTAGGTCGGCCTGCCCAACTCGTGGGACCGCCCCCTCATCGCTCGCCCAACGCCCTATAAACTCGTCCAAAGTTCGTTTCGTTTCATATTTCGCACATCCTTCGCACGGTGGAGTCGCCCTGCCTGTCGTACAGACCGCAGGTCCTAACATTCTCCCCCACTAGAAGTCATTGTCGTCCTCGACAATATCTCATCCTGGCAACCATCTGTCACCAAGATCACCATACCAAGGTATACACCCCATCGGTATGTCATACATCAGAAATCATCTCAATCCATGATCATCAACCACCCTATCACAATCTCCACATGCTGCTCCCCATCGTGGAATGCTGGCCCCTCCATCTCAAGCTACATGCTTCCTGCAACATATCGTGTTGACCTCATCATGTATCATCCTCGTGTGAACTGCTTCCATGATACTCCAACAAACACTAACACCTCTCTACACACTATGCGTCCCCATGTTTGAACTACTTGGGTAGCTAATCCAACTGTCACTCTCGAACCATGAGAGTGAACATCCTCATGCCATCATCAGTTGTTTCTCAGAACATCCCGTCACATCCTCGACTCGATCAAGAATCCATCTCCATATAAGTAAGCCATGCTTAGGTCCATGAAGTAGTCCTCATCTCATCTGCAACATGTTGTCCATGATGTCTGGTACTAATGTGCTGCATGAAATCAGCCACATCTACCCCAACATCATCATCCATATGTGTATCTCCTCAATATGAAGAGACCATCTCATCAAACCCGACTCTCGATGTGCCACATCCAGGTTGATGAAGCAACCTCCATCATATCTGTATGTGCAATCCCTCAAGTTTGCCATAGAAATAAGTATACACCTATCTCATCCATCCATGTGCTGCCCATGATCATAGATCAATCAGCTCCCATGTGTCAAAAGTGGTTGAGTCTCGGCTCAACCCATGCCCAAGTGTTGCCACCAGGCATCATCATCGTCGTAACTTCATCACTCCAAAGTGTCTCATATCGATCATCCGTATCAAGTCACTCTTCCAAGCCATTCCCATACATGTACTTGAAAGTATGCACCCCATCTTGCATCAAAGTCTCTGACCTCAGCTCCTCAATGCATCAAATCCTCCAAGTCCACCATATATGAAGTCCCTAAAAGTCACAACCTCATGTCATCATGAGCTCCATGAGTCATCTCCAACCAACATCTCAGCAAGTATACAAGTCTTGGCCCAAAGGTCTCTGCAAGATGCCTCAGCTCTCCATGTAGTAGGAATGCTCCATAGTCTGCTCACAAATCCATCCAAGTCCATGGCCTTGTTGTACATAAGTGCACAACCTCTCCATCGGCTCATAAATAATAAGTCTCCATGTCACGCCAGCAAATCCACCTGCACAACATCCCTGCCTTGGCACTCCTCATCGGATGCCCATAAGTGGCACCTCCACAAGTGCTCCTGCATAATGTCCCTTCATAAGACTACCATGCTCCATGTCTCCAACCCGATGTCCATGACTAAGTTTCCCATGCAGCCCAACCATGTAGACCCATCACAACAATCGGTCATCCTCATCCAAGTCTGCAACCTTCGATCTAGTGAACTCAGCCACCCAACCATATCATCATCACGAGTCCCTTCCATCATAGCTCCACTACTAAAGGTTCCACCAAGACTTGCTCTTGGTCTCGGCCATGAGAAGTCCACCCAAGTATCATCAAACTCAAGTGTGTGCCCTCCTCAATCTGTCCATGAGTCATGTCGGGCACTTAGCCAATTCTCCATGTGGCTAAAGCATGACCCAATCCTTCACAATGATCATCATGTTCCTCCCTTTTCACGAGCCTTTGCACCTTCTACCATAAGGTCACAAACAACCCCAACAAGTCCTGCAACAATCAACAATCCTTGCTCCTCCATACACGGTCTCATCATAGTCATCCATGGTAAGATCCTCCCTAGCATCGACAAAGTGATTTTTCCCTTCCCTACATACGATCCATCTACCAAATGCTCAAGTGAAACACAAGTATCAATAGTTACTTCATCATCATGAGGCTCCTCCATGTGAGTATCCTCATCCATCCATGTCTGCAAACTGCACAATTCTGGCCCAACTTGATCAATCTCAAGTTCATCCTCCATCGTTGTCACATCTGCAACATCCTCAATCATCATGGCTTCCTCTTCCTTCTCAGCACAATCTACAACTTCATCTTGCTCCATTGTCCAACCAAATTGAAGAAGTTCGTCTTCAACATTCTTTTTCAAGACTTCAAGTTCCTTTCGAATCCGGGGATTCTCTTCTTTCATCCACTTCAACCTGTATAAGGTAAGCAAGAGCTTCCCTTTGCATTCTTCCAAACCTGCCATGCCTTGTTCTTCATCTTGGCCCAAGCACTAAGCTTCACCCTGCTAAACCTATTTCACCATTCACCTGAATCACCCTGATATTCCACCTGTCACCTGCAAAACTCGAACTCCCTTTCAAGTCTTCGGCCTCTGTAGAATCAGCTCCTTGATTCAATTCACCAGCTCTGGTACCACCTGTCACGAAGTGCAAGTGTGTATCAGCTTCACGCTTCAACACCAACACTAGCTCCCTGGAACTAGCTCTGATACCACCTGTCACGATAGTGCAGTGGGATCAGCACTTCATCATCAACCCGGTCATCAGCCTGCTCTGATACCACCTGTCACGCCCCTACACTTGCGGTAGTCTTTCAACCGCTTATAGCAAGGTGCGGCACTACCAATCGTTTTCTTTTCACCAATACTTACGATTGTAGACTACGCCTAACATTCCATACTTAGCTTGTGTTTCGCAACCAAGTAATTATTAATGTTCCTTTATACCAATGAAGACCCATCCACATTCATTATCAACAGCAATTAACACATAAAATTGCACAATAGTATAAAGGGAGGGGCAACTCCCTGCAATATGAGTCTGCCCAAATCAATATATATATAATATTCTTTTACAAGTACAAGTTAAATCTTGGGAAACCCCAAATTTACACTTAGCCAATTTTCAACTTCTGCAAACTCAGTTGCCTAGCTCGTCGACGCCTCTGCACAGTCGCTGCATGACTCACCAACCCTTCGTCCACCTCGTCGCACGATCATGTTGTTTTCCCAGTTTGGGCGCGCCTCATCATAACCAAGTTGCCACACAAGGGCGCCTCCACACGAGTCACACCTCCATTCATAATCTCAACACTTCACCGTTTCCACCGTTTCGTCGTGCATGGCGTGCCCTACCCAAGTCGCCCGTCCGCACGATTCTTCGTTTCGGCGTAGACAGCGCGCCCTCGCCTGACCGCCCGTCCGCACGTCCACCCGTTCTCCCAAATCATTCACCCGAGTCACCACACGACTTCACCCGGGTCGCCACACAACTTCACCTGGTTTGCCCGAACAACCTCACCCGGGTCGCCACACGACTTCACCCGGGTCGCTCGAACGACCTCACCCGGCTCGCCCGAACGATTTCACCCCGGTTGCCAGACGACCTCACCTGGCTCGCCTGAACGACCTCACCCGGTTCGCCCAAACGACCTCGCCTGAGTTTCCTGCCCGACGACCTCGCCCGAGTTTTGCCTGAACGACCGCGCCCGAGTTCTGCCTGAACGACTTTTCTGAACGAATTTTTTGAATGACTTTCTTGAACGACTTTCTTGAACGAGTTTTACACCCGAGTTTCGCCCATCGTGCGGGCTCATCCATGCACTGCAGAACTCCTTGTTCGAACTCATGTTGATCGAATGATCGTCGTTTGCCTCCAAACGCCCTCCAATATATATGGGCGGGTGGTAGGTTGTGTCACTTGGCCAACCCACACCAAACGCCCAGCCGACTCTTTCATAATGCGAACTCTCTCCCACGAGGTAGGTCGGCCCACCCAACTCATGGGACCGCCGCCTCATCGCTCGCCCAATGTCTTATAAACTCGTCTAAGGTTCATTTCGTTTCATATTTCGCATGTCCTTCGCACGATGGAGTCGCCCTACCGTTGCACGGACTGCAGGTCCTAATAGTAACCATCGGGTGGGTCCAAACCATAAACCTCTAGCATTGCAACCCTCTAATGTTGTATTCCAAAAAAAAATAAACAAAATGAGTAAAGAATCAAATAGAGCATCAGAATCCATGCGACAATGAGCGAGTCCAAAACCAAATACCAAATACATGGTGTACCCAACAAAAGGCTGTGCATTATAGAAATGGTAAATAAATTACATTACAGAGTTGAGCGCTGGCCGGACCAATGGAAAGAAACTACACAACATATCCATCACAAAACATGTGTGCGGAGCGAACGGTCTAAGAACATCAAACAAATAAAATGACTATTATCTGAATTGACCACCAAACTATCACAGTTTTACATTTCGACGACAAGAGAGAATCATGCCGCGACATAACTACGCACAACAGTGCTATATAACTATAAAAAATAGCACCACAAGTGCCGAGCCATGTAATAAGGTTAAGGCTGGACACCCAAATCCCATTAACATAAATAAACAAAGTTATACATATAAATCCAGAACTCGGAGCTCATGTTCTTCAACCCAAATCTCAATAGGGTCCAAGCCTGAAGGAATACCCTTCGCTGACCTTAAATTTATAAATGAAAAAATCTTCATTCGAGGTCCTTGGCCAGAGAAAATATTCATACCTGGAACCATGGACCATGCACAAGGAGGGTTTCCTTAGGTAAGGAATATGCGTCCAACCTGTCGGGAAAACAAGCCAAGAAAACACATAGTCAAGACTCCATGGTGTGATCACAAATCGCGGCAGAGTAGTAGGAGAAGACAACTGCATTTAAACGAAAGGCTTACCTGAAAGGGTTGAGTCGCCATGTGTAAGAACAACTCATACCTACGCTGCAAGAAACTATCAGATACCAAACCAAAACTGCAAACAGTGGAAGCCATGAACGATTCAAGAGTTCTGACAGTAAATAAGGGTCAAGCTCAGTTTAAGAAATCAGAACGTTATCTCCGCAATATTCGCTTACCTGTAGAAGATTGCAGACCCAAACTCATCAGCACCGAAGCCAAGGACTGATAGGTCTGCTCTTAGAGCTGCAATGGATAAGTCTAACTAGAGCAGGCTCCGCAAGGAGCTTCCCGTCGTCCAAATGAACTTTGCTATCCTAGAACCCATTAGAATAGATTGGAAACTGCGAAACCATTACTGCCGTTGGATGGCGAGGAATGATCCCCACCGTAGATTGAAGCGGGATTACCAAGTGGCGATGGGACCTGTTCATTCTGCCAGCCATGTACAGGACGGGCGGGTGATGTAAATGACACCCGTAACCAAGCCATGTGACAACGGCAAATAAAGGAAAGTTACCATGTATTTCCATGTCGCGTGGACAACACATGAATGCCACCCAAGCGACGAGTTAAATGCACTTTATAGCTTTTACGTTGGAAACATAAAAATCCCATGCCGCATACAAATGTGTGCATATGGTAAATTATTAAGGTTTTCCATCGTTGTATTTAATGATGTAAATGAATCGTGTAATTCCGATAAGGTTAATACTGCAAAAAAAAATTACCCGGGTCTGGAGTCATAACATCCTGCTTGTGTGGACAAAGGATAAAAAAATATTTAATACACGTTTCACTCATTACTAGTAATTGAACACAAAATATCTATTATTTAATTTAAACATTTATTTTGTTGACAAAAAATATAATGGCTCTTTTGCAGATAACGTTTAATGTAATAATGCACATGTGCGTCAATCATCATATTACAATTCTCATAGCAAAAGATCCTAGTAAGTAAAATTTATTTTAGGGAAAATTGTGTTAATTTTATATGTGTGTGTGTGTGTGTGTGTGGATAGATCCACAAAACCATACCATATTTTGATTATCTTTAAATATTTATTTTATTTATTTGAAAACCAATTGTCTTTAAAACTCATTATAATTATTTAATAATTAAGAAAGAAGAACAAACTTGTTGTTTAACATTCAAGGAATGAAAGAGTAAATGGTATTGAATTCTCTCCATAAGATTCCTAAATAAACTATAATACTAGGGAACCAATGCTTACTATGTGTGTTTGTTCAAGTATGCTTAGTATTTTGATTTGAATACAAGATTCTTCATTTGAAGTATGCACAACCTTGACACAATAAGAAGGTTAAGGTGTAAAGTTTGCATGAAATACTTGGTCTTTTGATTTGAAGACAAGATTATTCATTTAAGGTGTGTACAACTTCACATGAGAAGAGGTGTGACGGGTAAAGTTTGCATGAAATTTTAAATTATTTTTCATCTTCCTATGAACAAATAGTTTTTTTAAATGGTTGACACTAAAAAAATACATTAAGTTTAATTCTTTCAAATTTAATCCTTAATCACAAGAATTAAGTATATTTCTAAATATATACATTATAGAAAAATTCAAAATTCTAATTAAAAAATAACAATATTCACCATGTAAAATTGTTCAACTTTCTTTAATATACAATTTTAAATTATAATATCTATCTTAAAAATTAAAATTGTCTTTGTTTAATTTAATTTTATCCATTTTAATTATTTCAATATATTTTTTAAGTTTTTTAATAAACTATTAATTTTAAAAATTTCACAAATTTATTTATAAAGTTTTTCATTACTAAATTTTTACGCAAGTTCAGATGACAAAAAAAATAAGATTATGCGCATATCTTGTAGCAAAACTACTGTGTGAATTTGTACTTATTCCATAAATTTATATTCGTACTTATTCCATAAGTTTATGGATATGTGCAATATAATATATAATTGTCTTTTTTTTTATTTGATACTAAAATTAAAAACAATATCTCAAAGCATTTTACAGGCTTTGAACGCACTGATGTGTAATTATGTTTCCTGGGATATGATCGTTTTTCTCTCTACTTTTTGTTTTTTTGGTCATCAGTTTTTCCCCACTTATATGTTTTGTTGCATCTATCAGGAAGACTGAACCTGTACTATTTGTTTTCATAGTTGTTCTTATTATGATGTTTTGGAGATGTCTAGATCTATTTCTTATGACCATTGGTGGTTATAGTTCACCAGTACAGTTTATGATCCATTTTGTATCTTATGATCTCATTATATTGGCTCAATATAATACTATGCAGATTTTTCTCCTCGAAAAAAAAAAAAAGGCGCCCAACTATGTTTACTGTAGTATGGAAGTTCCATAGGCACCCAACTATGTTTACTGTAGTATGGAAGTTCCATCAAACAACACTTCGGAATGTAGTTGCATGGAAGTTCGGAATACTAGGTATAGTTTGGGAGGTAACTGAAATGATGTTAGGAATCGGGTACATCTTGTAAAAGTCAGTGTCAAAAGAATCTCTTGATAAGTAGTAAAATTATATGTGTGTGCCTTTTAGAACCTTATAGAGCAAGCTAAAGGTCATATGGGAACCTTGAAAGTGCGGCAAGAATTCTGGAATGGTCATATGGGATTTTCCATATGTAAGAGCATAATGGATGAATGGATCATCCAGATTCCACCTAATAGACTTGAGCCATAAATGATAAGGTCTCATCATTTAGGCATAATAAGTATTATCTCAAACTTTGAGAAACCCATTTACAAGAGAATTTTGTATATGAAATCAAAAAATTCAGAATTGTGATATGTAATGAAGAAAAAAAAGTCTCAATAAGCATAATTGGATGAAGATTGAGATCTGATAACAAATCAACAAAATTATGAAAAGTTGAAATATGAAGAAATTCAGTGAATGCTGAAAAGGGAAAGTGATGGCCATGTATTAGGATTGGTCTATTTGAACAAAAGGAAAATTAAGAATATGAAATGTCTATAATATAAGCTAACATCATGAATCATCAAAAAAATATTAAATGCCCTAAAATAATACATGAGCACAAAGTAATATTAAATGTTTATATTTTGTGAAAAGCATGAGAGGACTACAACAAAAGATGTGAGAGACACACCATAAAAGCAAAAAAATATGTGATAGGCACACCATAATAGCTCAACTAAAACAACAGGGAAAGGTCTCAACAATTATGAATGTTTGATAAACAAATTTACGGTACTTATAAACTAGCATATGTGTGAGATGAAGTCTCTGAGATTTGCTAATTGGTTAATAGATTGTTTTGTTTAATTTTAAACATCTAACAACAATTCTAATAAGCTAAATAAAAGTGCAACTTACGAAATATCTTTATATAGTAAAGGATAAGAAAACATGGGAAGAAGAAATAAGTGATTGGAAATATTTAGCGAAATATAATTTATATCATTGTATATCAATATCTCATTAGGGGTTGAAAGTGAAAGACAATAGAAGAAGAAAGCTAATAGTATGTAACTGACTATGTATTTATATGTGTTTTGAGGTAAAGAGAAATGGAAAAGGAAAATAAGAACTTCTTTTAAAAGGATATCAATTAAATTTTAGAATAAACAACTTTAAGTGATTGATTCATCTAGTGAAATATATTTTCTTTAGTTCTTATGTAAGAATGTAGGGATCAAATTCAAGATTAGGAAAGAAATGAACATGTATCTTCATTGGGACTAGTTGAGCTCAAATAGCATTTTAGTGGGAAACATATGACAACTCTATAAGGAAATAGAAATCAAAGAATCATATAGAAGGGTCATCTAATGGAGAAAGACTTAAAAGTAGATTAACATAAAAAGAACTAATTAAAAACAAAAAAGAATGTGAAATAATAAAGGTGGAATGAAATAATGTCAAACTCACCGAATGGATCTTTCATAATAAAGATTTATAGTTTTCATGGATAAGAAACATTTTCCTCAAATTTAGCATTTCAAAATAACCAAAAAGACAAAAGACAACCAAATCAAAAATTTATGAAAAAAACAATATAAAAGACACCATTAACACATTAAAAAAGAAAGTAAAAGTAAATAAAAATACTTCTTTGAGGCATATGGATGTCACAAAAATAAGAATCTACAACATTTTAGATGACAATATAAAAATATACCAATCAAAAAAACTTCAATAAACAAACAATCATTAACTATTTTTTCTTTTTTATAACATAATAAATAATTAATAACAAAAATATTTTTTAGAATTAAGTAAAACTTAAAAGTAATTCACATATAAACTTGACTCAATGAATATCATAATTTTTTTAAATAATATTCAATAAAACCATTAATATTAATTTACATAAACCCCAATCAAAAATTATACTTAAATTATTTTATTAATTTAAATCAAATCAACATAAATTAATTAATAAATGATAATTAAATAACAAAATCCACATTAAAATTAAATAATCAAACATAATATTTCAACCAAAACCTCCACCTATTTCCAACATCTCCTTAGCCTCTAAATAGAGAGGGGTGATGAGTCCTATCGTTGTAATATGTTTGATTACATCCAACTCTCTTATTTGTACGGGATGTATGGATTGAAGGAAGCCTTCTCGACGTACTTCAGTTTCCTTATTCTATCTTGGGTTTTCTGGGCAATCTATAATATCTCTGAGTTGCTTGCAAATAATTTATGTATATGAAATGAATGATGGTTTATTTATATTTTTATGTATAGAATATATGTTTGTTTTTTTTTTTTGTTAAATATGTTAATTTATAAATATAAGCTTAATTTTAAAAGAATATTTATTTTACATGTTAATATTCTCTTAATTTAAAGTAAGTTAATGATATTATATTATAATAAGTAGTATATTGATTATGTTAAAGAATATTGTTAAATTATATTTGTCTAATAATGATAATGGACAAGAATAAAATAAAATGAAGAACTTATAAGTTGACAAAAATGTTTAATATATAAGAAAATACGTAACCAAAACCAGATGAATGACATTATGAAAGATAAGAAAATATTAAAAATTGATATCAAAGTAAAAATATGTAGAATATAATATTAGTATTAAAAGGGAAAAAAAAATATACAATGTAAAATTGAAGACACGAGGGATTCACTCATTCAACCTCTAACATATCACATGTCTTCATGCCATATTAAACAATATTCTTAATTTGACTATGTATTGGAAAACATATCTAAAAATCACATTATTTAACCCCCTACTAATACGAAACCAATACACCTCATTTTAAAAAATCCCTATTTTCACTAGATATCGTAGGTACCCATTTTTCATTAACATTTTTTATACCACTTTATATTTTTCATTAACTTTTACCTCCGTTTTTTTATACTTGCCAATATAAAACCCTTTACCCCCTATATATCCCCCAATATATTATGTGATTTTTTCCTCAATATAAATCCCCCAATATGAATGCAAGTGCTATTGTATTGCTTCCCCAGCAAAGCCCTCGTGGCTGAAGCCAGGTGGGAAGCAATAAAACAAGTTTTAGGCTCACTATCTGATAGTTTATAACACTTTCTTCCAAGTGTAAATTTAATAATATTTAGAAATACATCAATGAGGTAGAATTTTGGTTTCATTTAATCATGTATCCTTAAGAAATTTAATTCAATCAATTCAAGTTATATAATTAGTAACATGATATTATATGGTTTACTCTTATGAATGTAACATGAAATTTGAATGTGTTTTCCAAAAATCCATCATTCTGGTTTATTTGAGATTCATGATATAAGAGAATCTAACCAAGATTCATATGATAACAAATATCCCAACAACTCACGTACTGATAAGTGTCATAATGGCAAGTCTTTAAACACTTCAATGATTGAGAAAACGAAACCTTGTATATTATTATTTTATCTCAAAATTCAACTCTTTAAAAACTTTAATGATTGGGAAGACAAAACCTTGTATATTATTATTTTATCTCAAAACTCTTCATCCTTAAAATATTTATAACTTGGATAATGTATATATTGATCCGGGAAATTTAACTTTTTTTTAATCAAATTTTCAAAGTTCATCCTCAACTTTACCATATATATAGTATAACTTACGTAAACAACTATATATATATAACTCACACGTTGGGAGCAATTTTTCTCAAGAAACTCTGTATAAGGTTACAATATAGTATAACTTACATAAATAACTTTTATTTATATATATATATAATATATATATAATATATATATATATATATATATATATAATTTACAGGTTGGGAGCAATTTTTCCCAAGAAACTCTGTATAAGAATGTAACCGCGGGTCAAAGATAGTTAAATTTGGGAGGCTTTCACAAATTGGTTTCAATTTAAAATCTAACAACATATTAGAGTGATTTAAGGGGAAGATTGTAATTAAAGTAAGTATTTTAACGAGAAGTTTATTTTAATTTAATTTTGCTAAGTAGTGCCTAGAAGCGAGGGGTGATCTATCCATATTGTTTATGTCTTATTGTGACGCTTTTTTATTGTTTATGTGTCAAGTTGATGTTTGTACTAAAATATTAAAAAAAAAAAAGGAAATGTGCAGAGAGAACAATTAGACACACAAATGTCACAAACAATGTTTTATTGATAACAAGAGATACAAATATAAAGGACATGACACACTCACTTCGACACATCTAGATTATGACTGCAACTCATAACATATGAAACAACAACTTCTAAACTAATGCTTGGAAACTCACAATGACAACTCACAACAACACATGGAAGCATTACTTCCCACACCCTCCCTTAATGCGTACATGGAAAACACATATTTCAACAATATGGATAATCTATTTGACTGGTCTCCATTAGCACTCATATCCACTCTGGAATCTCACAAACACATGTTGTTCACCAACACATCTTCAAGCTATCACTTGACCTCCATTTAAAATGTAATTGCCTCTAACCATCTTTGATGAACTTTGAAAGATCAACAATATTGACACCTCAGCTTGTCGAGGCTCCCACAATAAGCGTCGTCAAATAAAGAACCATCATATGGACCATCCATCATCTTTCAGATATTTTGCTTTCGGTTAACTGTCAGTTGCTAGGGTGAAGGTCTAGATATTGAATGTGTTTAGAAATTGATCGAACAACTTGACCTTACACAAGAATTGATGTTTCAGACATCGAGTTTTCCAGTTTAAGAACCACCAACCCTTTTTATAACCTATGAAATCACACAAGAATTGAAAGAAATAGAAAAAATCTTCGACTCATACCACACATTAGAAGTACTTAAATCTCTTTCACTTTTAAAATTATTTGAGAGGCGGCTATGATGGCCACTGGATTCTGACATGTCATCCAAGTTGGCTATGTTTGCAGTTTCCTTTTCATTTAGAAGATCCCTTGCACAAGTTCTACAATTCCAGGTGGTATGTCCATATTTTTTATAGTAGAAACATTCTGGTGAACCCTTTGTTTTTCTCATTTTGCCTTTGGAAAATAGTGCAGTTTCATGTTGTCCACCAGCATCTGAACCTTCATAATTTGCGTTTTTTTCCTCAACTAAAAGTGATTATACCATTCTTTCTAATGATTGAGAATACATTAGTGTGAATACAATGTTGTTACATTTGAAAAATAGGCTATTTAATAGAATTTCTTTAACATCATTTGCTTTTACCTTGACACCAATAAACCGACTTCTCAAAAAAAGGACATTAACTCATTTATATGATTAGAGAGATGTCTCATCATGCATTTTGAGACTAGAAAAATGCATTTTTAAAGCGACATTTGCGTTCATAGCCTTTGGCTGAAAAAACTTACTCAAATATTCCCACATTTCATTAGTTGATTTTGCTGAATCAATCAAATGCGTGTGAGTGTCTAAAAGACCCAATCCAATTATAACCTTATCTTGTCATATTTCTTTCCCCATTCAACTAAAATCTTGGCATCTGTAAGAGCCTTTTAGTTTCCTTTTACTATACTTCACAGAACTCTATTCATAAGATGTGTTTGAATGTAACTTTCTAAGTATGGAAGTTGATGCCATTAAATTTCTCTGGAGCTAGAGCATCCATGTTACATCTTTCAGATTTTGAATTGATTCTTCTCTTACGCGTATTTTAGATCAATTATTCTCCCACACTTTATGTCCTTCTTACGCGTATTTTAGATCAATTATTCTCCCACACTTTATGTCCTCTTTTCTCTGGAAGGCTTTTGTCAGTGGATATTATCTCACTGAATCACTATTTCTTTTGAGTCACGCTACAAAGCTTCAAGTAGCGCAGAGAGCTTCACGCAGCGCAGATCTTAACAAGGAGATAAAAGACGAGCTTTTAAGGGAACAACGACTCCCAAACAAGAAACTCTTGTTTTTCTTTATTCCTGCGTCGCCTGCGTCGAAATCTGATCCCCAAAGCCTGACTGTGATGGAACGCTGTCTCTTACGCCCTCACCCTTCATAAAAATTAATCATACTTAATCTAATCGGCTTGCAACTACACACTGACTAGATTCGTTGCTCCACACTTGAATATATATGCTGCCCTCTGCTACGTGCTTGAACAGATCCACTGCTCGAAACGTTTCTCGGCTTTTTACAATAACCAGATCTCAGAATCAATCAACTGTTTCACGCTCCAGAATAACGCCTACGCTGGTTGATTTCAGCTCAGGTCCGATTCATCCAAATTAATACATATTTGTCTTCACTGTTAATGGCATTAGGGAAATACCGTCGCCTACCGGCCTTGTTCAGATTCACTTTCATAAGTACTAGGAGGGAATCAACACGCTATGAGTATCATTATGTTAAAAATGGACGGGATGATATAACTAGCAATTGCTTTTAAAAATGTAAAGATAGATCGAAGGAATTGAACATGCCTATGATGTTGCTGTAAAAATGTTGCAGCAAAGAACAAATAAAAACCTAAAAAGTAAAGGGTGGAAAAGAGGAAATGTGTTCAGACTTGTAATAGGCTCGCACTTACGCTGATATGGCACATGTTTCTCCAACCACTTAACTAAATTTTATTTTCCAATCATATCACTATGTCAAAATCTTATAAACATATTATATCCAAGCTACAACATGGACGGTAATGGGGAGAAACATTACCATTGGTCCTGGTGGGCATTGGCACACAAAAAATGTAATTGCACACAAGGAATAACTAAAACGAGTCTGTGTTGATAATGTGACTAAATAAAGAGCATCTTTCACTGGAGTGACCTTGAGATTTCAAGATCTTCTGTACTCAGTAAGACTTGAGGGATTCAAGCAAACCCCTATTATTTGTTCCTGTTGTGTTGAGACTCAATTTGAGCTCACATTTTGTAAAACTCTGCTCTTGAAGACATAATAGAGAGGTCACCACTGAAGGCTGGACCAGGAGATGTAGCCCAGGAGTTTTGGGTGAACTCCATATTAAATTTGTTGTGTTATGTGTGTTTGTCTATTATGTTTCTTTAACTGCTTCATTGTCTATATTATTCGTAATTTTATCGATCTGTTGCACTAAGTACTGTAGGCAAAACCATGCACATGAGTCTGTAATACCTTAATATTAGTCTAAGATCTCATTTACAGATCACTCTTGATCCCTCAAGATTTCCTAACCCTGATGGAGGGTGCTCCACTTCCACTTCATTTGTTTGGCGCCCTTTTAAGGTCTCACTAATTGCTTATAGGGAACGCAAGATGAGAGTCAACTCCGGTGAAGGTAATGGGTCATTTATAGTAAGTCCTTGTGATGATCCTCCTTGACCTTGATTTCTTCGCGTCCCAACCATTTTGAAATGTTCAAATATCTGTTTGATATGTAAGACTTATTAGCACAACTTAGGGCCTTGTCAATTCTTACTCAGCGCACACATGTTTTGCATAATGATAGATGCAAGTTTTCCTTTTGTTATACTTGTAAATGACTATTTCTAATATTGAGATGATAACCATGGGTCTACTAAATCCTCTCCCATTTCTATCTAAGCAAATGCTACCACGCACTGCTAATCACCCCCAAATATCTTTAGATATCCCTAAATAACCATCCTAAATCCATCTTAAATATTTTGAGCATTCATATAAACATTAACTTACCATTTTAATCACATTATTATACTAGGTGTCCTGTAGAAATTCCATCAACAATGTTAGATTAGTTTTCAAAGCGGATGCCTAGTTGTCTCAATCGACTCCATATTGACACTATTGTTAGATGTATATTATCCAATTGATGTATATAGAATGGCTAGTGCTACATGCTTTAAGATAATACTGTCGTATATCGTATGTGATTCTAACATGCCAATCTATTGTTGTTCACATTTGACAACTTTAATGTATTAAAATCTACTAAGAGAAAAGAGAAATATGTTTTGTGCAATGCAATAGACTCCATATTATATGAGTATATTTTAGAGTATGAATGAGACCATTTACCAAATTCCTCTATATACAAAGAGGAAAACATTAACATCCCAAAATCAAACTCCATTACCATGTCAATGCCATTGCATTCTACACTGTTTATCCTCAACCCTAACTAATTGAAACTTAGAAAATGCATAGTTTATAATGAACCTAACGCTTGGAGAAAGCCATGGGCGTCTTTCACGAACGAGGACTCCTATTGGATCAAATGCATATGACAAGGTTCTAAAGAGATGCATTTTATTGAATAATTTGTCAAGCAATGATGTGTACATACTCTAATATTTTTTTTTTATTCAAATTTGTAACTGAAAACGCATATTCTTAACTATTATGCCTAGAAAAACTAAAATCTAAACCTTTTGCAGGATAATCCTGCTTATTCGTTTGTCATGCAATACTTTGTCAATCCTGATGATTTAGTTGCAAAGGATAATGTTGTGCAATTGAATAGCCCAAGACGAGTTCACTTTCGTCGGGCAGGTCCTCAAGAGTGGATGAAGTGTGTGCTTGTGTGGTAACATGTGGTGGATTATGTCCGACGCTGAATACTGTCATACGAGAAATTGTAAGTGGATTATATAATATGTATGGAGTTCAAGAGATCATCAAGATTGAGGGAGGATACAAAGGGTTTTATGCTCGCAATACCATTCCATTAACACTGAAGATTGTGAATGATATTCACAAGCGTGGAGGCACTATTCTTGGCACCTCAAGGGGTGGTCACGAGACATCAAAAATAGTTGACAACATTCAAGACCATGGCATTAATCAGGTTTATATAATTGGAGGGGATGGAACCCAAAGAGGAGCAGCTGTTATTTATGAGGAAATTCAGAAGCGTGGTTTGAAAGTTGCAGTTGCGGGAATCCCTAAAACTATTGACAATGATATTGCAAGGAAGCCCAACGGGCTATAAATGGATGTTGGGCCATTGGTGTAAAGCCCAAGTTCCATTGGGTTAAAGTCCCACTTGGGCACATGAGACCCACGTTCAATCCCCGCTCGCAGCTATTCAACACTTTGGCACATGTTAGAAGCAGAGAGTGTTAAGAATGGCATAGGCCTTGTCAAGCTCATGGGTCGCTCAAGGATGAGGGGGCTCTGTGAAGATTCAGGGTTTGTGCAAGATGGGAAGATTAGATGAAGCGAAAGGCGTGCTTTATGAACTGAGGAGAAATGGTCTTACTGTGGATGAGGTCGTTGTTGTTTCTCTTGCTAGTGCTTTCTACAGAGATGGTAGGATTGATGAAGTTGCGATGTTGATTAACGAATTGAGAGAAGAACAAGCTATTCAGACTTCTAAAGCATATGAGATAGTGATCAAGCATCTCATTGAAGAGAATAGAGTGAATGGAACGTTGGATTATTTTAAAGAGAGGGTTTCTCAGGGGTTCCATCTCGGGCCTTGTTGCTACGGTGCATTGGTTGTTGCCCTTTTGAGATGGGAGAGACAAAAGGAGGTCTATTGTTTACTGAATGGCCTCGTTGCTACGATGCATTGGTTGTTGCCCTTTTGAGATGGGAGAGACAAAAGTAGGTCTATTGTTTACTGAATGAGATGAAATGCAAGCATATTTGTCCAGACACAATTACTATCAACGCGACCATTTATTTCTTTTGCAGAGGTAAGTTTGTTGACATTGCAATGGATCTCTTCAACTAGAGATCAAAAATAGGGTTTTCTCTGGATAGGCTTACTTATAATAAACTTACAAATGAGCTTTGTAGGATGGGAAAAATGGATGAAGCCTATAAAGTTGTGGAGGATGTGATGGTAGCAGGTTTCTTCCTAGGGAAACATACACTTGTTATTCTTGTCAATGCTCTGAGCAAGGCAGGGAAATCTAATATAGTTCACAAGCTTCTTGATGCCAAAATTGAATGGCATTATGTCCCTGATTACTCAACATCTGGTAAAACCATTTCTAGCCTCTACGAGTCTGGAAGATTAGATGATGGATATTTATTGCTTGGAAAGTTGAGGAAAATGAATGTGGTGCTTAACAAAAGAACTTACTCTGCATTAATAGATAGCTTTTATGATGTTAAAAGGGGAGATATGGCTTCCAAGTTGCTTCTTGAAATGCAAGTGAGTGGTCATGTACCTAGTCGCTTAATTGTGAAAATGATATTTTTATGTTCTTTGTGAAACAAGCCAGATTGATTAGGCTCTTCAATTATTAGAAGTACATGTGTGTGGTTCCCCTCCAAATACTAGTTTGTACAATAGATTTATAAAGATCATCTGTCAGGTAGGCAGGCCTAATATAGGGATAAGAATTATCAAAAAGATGCTCGAGGTTAACTGCACACCTGATGCCACATCCTATATTAACTTGTTACATGGCTACTTGAGAAGTAAAAGTGTGGTTAATGCCCTGAACTTGTTTAGAGAATTGCTAGAAGAAAATATCTTTCCCGTGAAGCTTTACAATGTTATGATTAGTGGCCTTTGCATGGCAAAGAAACTGGAGCTTGCCCTTATTTTCTTTGAAGAAATGATTAGCAAAATGCTACTTCCCAGCCTTGGATGCTATGAGAAACTTATTTATGCCCTATGCAAGGAAGGCAAATTTAATATGGCACTAAGAATTTTTAGTGGTATGAAGAAGAAGAAAGGATATCACTCTTGTACTTTCATTTATAATGTGCTCTTGGGCCACAGCTTTAAGTTACATGAGGTTAACCAGGGATGGTTTCTCTTTGATGACATGCGAAAGCAAAATTGTGCTCTTAATGTTGGAACTTTTACTATTTTAATTGTTGGGTTATTTGATGCCTGGAGGCTAGAATCCACCATAGGAGTGCTCGAAGATATGATGGAGAAATGCTTTGCCGCTGACATTCTTATTTATAACATGCTACTCCTAGGCCTTTACAAGGAAGGTAAAATGGAACTTGCTTGTGATCTATTCAACAGAATGCCCAAAAAAGTTGTTCACCAAATGCATCAACTTATGACTCTGTAATATATGGTTTATGTAGAGCAAGCATAATAAATGATGCTCAAAAACTCATGGGTGAAATGTTAGAAAAGAAATTGCATCCTAATAGGTATATAATCCATTTGTTGAAGATGGTGTCTAACCAAGGCCCAAAATTTGTATGAGCATGCGTTTCTGGCCATATTCAATCTTGGTGAGAGCACGTGCGTTGATGTTCTATTATGATGATTATGAAAATTCAACTAGATAGGTGGAGTATGAATCACCTTCTAATACATAGGGGAAGCAGTGTTGAGAGTAAGGTGGAGAAATCAGTTCCACATATTTTTTATTAAAAAAAAAAATTAGGGGAGATTTGTGTCTAGTGGGTCCTAGGTCCAAATTTTGAACCCTCTCTGATACCACGTGTAAGACTCCATCCTAGGGTCCTTTAACAAAACTAAATTTCTCTAATTTTAAATACAATAAAAACGGGAAATAACTTATTTCTAATTAAACATTTAATTGATGAAAATTTACCATTAAAATTTATTTCTCACAATTAAATAGTAACAATTTTATTTCAATCACTTACATGAGTAATCTATAAATAGAGGAATACATGTTCTAATAGCCTGTTTGAGATGCCCCTGAGCTCCTGATCCTGCTAGGATGTTCTTCTTGACTACTGACTGGATTTACCTTCCAGCCAGCTAGAAAGTATTTCCTAGCCCATGAAATCTCCACAGGTTCCATAACCCTCTGAGCCTAAGTCCAACCAGATGTAGTGTGTCCAAGATAAACAATACTCTCTTTCTCTTCCTTCTCTCTTCTCCACCTTCCTCTCAAAACAAATCCTCCAAAACCACCACCAAACCAAAAGCAAGACCAAGGATCCTCTCTCCTCCCTTCATCCTTCCCCTTTTATGCCCCCTTCTCTTCTCCACTTCAACCACCTCTCATTAATGTCATAACTACCCACTCATCCTTACATTTGACTTGTCTTCTCCCAAGTAAATTTGAGAGGAAATTTTGGGGATGAGATATGAATATATAATTTGGTAATTAATTGGAGAGGACCATGTCTTCTCCCAAGTAAATTTGAAAGAACATTTTGGGAATGAGATATGAATATATAATTTGGTAATTAATTGGAGAGGACCATGTCTTCTCCCAAGTAAATTTGAGAGGACATTTTGGGGATGAGATATGAATATATAATTTGGTAATTAATTGGAGATGACCATTTCTTCTCCCAAATAAATTTGAGAGGACATTTTGAGGATGAGATATGAATATTTAATTTGGTAATTAATTGGAGAGGACCATCTATTCTCCCAAGTAAATTTGAGAGGACATTTTGGGGATGACATATAAATATTTAAATTGGAATAAATGGAAGGAGACCATATCCTATCAAAACTTAAATTTGAGGAGGTAAGTAGGGAATTGAATAATAACAAAATTTATATCAGTAATAATTTACAGTTTCACCAATGTAGGTATGTACCAATATTTCTTGATAATTATAAGTCAATATTCTAAGGTAATTTAAACATTAGTAAAAATTGCATGAGAAGATTAAGTAGGGCATTACATAAAGGGACGTAGCAAAGTCTATTCTACAGGAAGAGCTGGAAATTTATCAGTATGCATTGAAGGCAGTCAATTAAGAAGCAACATGGAAGCAAATTTCAGAAGAATTTTTTTATCAAGGAAGAAGCTCACTCACCTCAGATAAATAAAGTTACTCTTATCTCATAGGAGGAATCTCATGATCATAGAAGATCTTACAATTCATGAATTAGAAATATCATATTCAAAGAAAGTTAAAAGTAAAACATGATACACTTTGGTCAGTACGTTATTTCTAGATAATTGGGTGGGAAGTCAAAAGAAGCTTATCATTAAGATTATCCTAGAAGGTGGATTGGAAATTTATAGATATATGACAAACATCACTAGCCTTGGTTCGACAACTTGATCAGTTCAAACTTTGAGCACATTATTAACGTAACTAATGTTGATACTTTTGTTGTCCATTTCCACTTATTCAAAGTAATTTCTTGGAAAAATGTGAAGCTATATTCTATTGTAATGAGAAGGAAGTAATATTGACTTCAAAGGGAGCTATCAACAACAATTTACGTAAAGGATCTTACAACTTGGGATTTGAGGTTACATTGATTGATTTGGCAAAGTTGATAATTAACAGTGATACTAATGATGATGGAATAATATGTAGCTAAAGTATGTACACTATAGCGGTACAAGACCTAGCAACTGGTACATGCAATTATGAGACAATTCCTTGGACTGTTTTATGACATGTTGGGTTCAATATTAATCAACGCTACATGAAGATTGATAGAGAACCTAGAAAGTTGAAGCGGTTTATGATTTGTGGTATGATACAGAATGAAGCAATTATGCAACATTATGTCTCCATTGACGAAGTAGGTACCCGATATATAGATGATGTTCCTTTTCATGAAGAGGATAGGTATTTTTTGGACAAGTTTAGGATTATGGATGTCTCCTCACTGGTTGAGAGGGAGTGAGGGTGGACATCGTGTTCTCCATGTGTCATGTACTATGGCCAAGACTAATAGCCGTAATCCTAGTAAAGAACACTAGTAGGGAGAACGATGAATTGGATAAGCATCAGGGATGTACATTCTTGAGTCATGTATTGTGGTTGACTAGGATTAACATCCTAAGTTGGATACATGGACTTGGTAAAGAATGGTTTGGAGGACATACTTTTCCTTGGATTAGGAAATGGTCCTATGAGGTCATTCCTTAGGAACACCTGGGTGGGGTATGTGCCTTGAGAGGCAGTGGTGTCTAAATTTATGCCTTCAGACATTGTGCTCTGATCTAGTGGAGAGATATAGTGTGTTAGTCAAGGCCTTGTTATTTTGACAATGTTGGCTATGATGATGTAAATAATCATTGATGCTTATCAATCTGGATCCTTTTTATATGAATATTGCAACTTGAGAGTATCTTGTTGTGTCATTATGAATACCTCCCTAGTTAAGAGGGAGTGTTGAAAATGTAACTAGTGTCGATCTTCATAATGTAATAAAGTGTAACTTTTGTCATTGACATATTCATTATTATTATTTTATTTTTTGTCAAAGAATGTTATTAATGCTTTTAGAATCAATTGAGTAAAAAAAATTATCATGAGTCAAAAGAAATATATTTGAGTGAAGTCCCATTTGGAATTTTTGTAAGAAAAGAAAAATAAATTTTATTTTGAGTCAAATAGTCAACACAAGACCAAGTCAGTTCACCTTGGACAAGTTAGCCTAAGAGGTAGCTATTCGACCGTCCTGGACAACTATATATGCAAGTCAACTCAACCTCATGGAATCTCATTCATTCATTAACACATTGAATCAATTTATGTGCCAATAACAAGACGAAAATAACGAGAAACAGAGAGGTCAAAGGAGAGATAAAATTTAGGTTTTTCCAGCTTGTTTATGCTTACACATGCGAATATTTTGTGGTATCTCTACAAATTATAGGTCCAAAATTCATCCTTCACTGCAGGTCCAAAATTTTTGTGATTTGACCATATTTCATAAAGGTTTGATTAGCATTAACTTTCATTGACTTTGACTTGATTGGAGGTGACTTGGATATTTGTGGCAATTTTGGTCTTGGTCTTTGAGTCTTGGATATCTCATTTTGATATGATTCTATAAGAGAGGGATTTTTTGTGTTTCCCCCCTTATGGGTTTTGCCTTGGCTTGGAGCCTAATTTATGGTGTTCTTTGTCTTTGTGATCTTTATTGTTTGCATATTTATATAATCACTTGATGAAGAAGACACTATAAGTAATAAGAAGTGAACAAACATTCATAAGTAATTATCAAGTTAAGATAAATCAATCATTTTATACTAGCACTTGGTTTCTCAACACTTATATCCTTAGGAAGAAATATAAATTCTTTGGCAAGTTTAAAGAGTTTAGGGCTCTTATGGAAATCAAACAAGTTAGAAAATTCAGGTGTTGAGGATGGATAATGGTGGATAATTTTGCAAGAATGAATTCAAGGAGTTCTGTAAGTAGTGTGGTACAATAAGAAAAAGACTGCTCTATACACACCTCAACAAAGTGGAGTTGCAAAAAGGATGAACATGATTTTAATAGAAAAAAAAAAGAGCATGCTTAGTGGTGCTAGGTTAGGACATAAATTCTAGGTAGAGTTAGTGGATACTACATGTTATCTAGTAATTCAATCGACCTCGTCAACATTGGATGACAATAATTCACGAGGTATAGATTGGTAAGAAATCATCTCTTAAACATCTCAAAGTGTTTGGTTGCGACACTTGTGTACACGTTCCAAAGGAAAATAGGAGTAAGCTAGATATTAGAGTTGAAAAAGTATATTTTTGTTGGATATAAAGATGGTCTAAAAGGTTGTAATATTTGGAACTGAGAAACTAGGAAGGTTGTGTATAGTCAAGATGTGGTGCTTAAAGAGATAAAAAAATGTAGTTAAATAGAAGTCCCACCAAGGGAGAAAGAAGGAAAAAAAATAGAGTTTGAATTGAAGGATGATGAATCAAACTCTATAGAATAACATCATACTACGCTATTGAGGAGATTGGTTCAAGAAAGAAGGCAACCAAACGGGTATTCTCCACCTAATTTATATTCCAATTTTGCTTCATGTATTATTGATGATGGTCCTAGAGCTATAAGGAAGGCAATGGATTCATAGGAAGGAAAACTTTGGAAAAAGGCCATGGTTGAAGAAATGGCAACCTTGAACAACACTGAGCATTTGTATCTAGTGGAGTTTCCATCTAGAAGAAACCTCATTGGTAGTTAATGAGTGTTTCATAAGAAGTTGAATACAAAAACAAAGTGGAGGAATACAAAGCTCAATCAATAGACAAAGGTTATTCCCAGGTAGAGGAGGTTAACTTTAGCAAGATTTTTTTTCTCTTATTGCCAAGGTAACTTCTATTAAATTTATTTGATTTATTGCTACTTCTTTTTATTTTGAAGTAGAACATATCGACATGAAGGCAAAATTCTTACATGGGGATTTGGAAGAAGAAATCTACATGAAGTATCCAAATGGATTTCTAGTGAGAAGGAAAAAAAAATAGTTGATATGTAGGCTAAAAAAGTTCTTGTATGGGTTAAAGCAATCACCAAGAACGTGGTATCAACATTTTTATACTTATATATTGGAACCTTGCTTCAAAAGGAACAAAGCACATCATTCTATGTATTTGAAAGTAGTTGGTGATCATCTTATTTATTTGGTCTTGTATGTGGATGATATTTTTCTTATTGGAAATGACAAGGAATTCATCCACGATGTGAAAACTATTTTTATTCTAATTTTGACATGAAGGATCTTAGTGCTGCAAATTTCATTTTAGGAATGAAATTAAAAGAGATAAGGAAAATGAGAAACTCTAATTAAATTAGAGGAAATATGTGAAGATAGTATTGTAGATGTTTAATATGCAGGAATATAAATTGGTAAAGGCCCCTATTCTTATGTGTAAATTTATTTGTGAATCAATGTCCTAAGCCACAGGAAGAGGAAGAGGAGATGTCTCGCATTTCATATGCTGGTGAGGTTAGTAGTTTGATGTATGAAATGGTCTATAGTAGACCATACATTGGACATGTAGTGGTAATTTTGAGTAGAGATATGTCAAAACTAGGGATGGCGCATTAGGTGGTAGTAAAGAGGGGTTTTTAGGTATTTGTGTGGCACTGCTAGATATGGATTATGCTACCAAGGAAGACCAAGATTGGATAGATTGTTGGACATACATGGCTTTTTTAATGCAAATTGGGGTGGAGATTTAGATCATGGAAGATCTACAAGTGGGTATGTGTTTAGCTTCTTTGGAGGAGCAATCAATTGGATGAACAAGAAACAATCTATAGTGGCACTCTCAACTATAGAAGTTGAATATATGATGGCCACTCATGCAATCAAGGAAACAATATGGTTACAAATATTGTGTTCAAGTGTTGGGATGGTATAGCAAGTTGTAAGGAGAGATTGTGATCGTTAGAGTGCAACATTCTTAATGAAGAACCCAATATATCATTCTAAAACAAAAAATATTGATGTTCAATATCACTTTGTGAGGGATATGGATGAAGACAAGTGATGTTGGTAAAAATGGATAGTGTGAAGAATGTTGCAGATTCACTATCAAAGTTTGCGAACACTTAGAAGTTTTCTTAGTGTAAAGAAATAATGGGATTTTCTTACCCCAGATCATTAATCAAGAAATCTCGTGGGCTGCCATGTATGCAAGAAAACAACCATTGGGAGGATGTTGGGTATGTGTTATATTCTTTGCACAATGAGATCGATATGTAATTTGTTGTATCAGGTGCAATAGGGGAAAGAGCCCCCCTAATTTGGGGGGTGATAGCCCCGGTATAGAGGCCCAAAAGGCCCCATGTAGGGCCCCAAATGGGTATGTCAAGCGAAATTCTTTGAAGAGTTATTATTGAGAGGTTTGCACGATATGATTTTCACTATTAGCAGTTTCATGGCACAAGACGTTAAGGTCCATCGTAATGTAACTCGTGTTAAGGAACCATGGTTATATCATAATCTAAGGTCAATGGATTGGGGCATATTGTATTGTAACTTTATATAGAAATAGTATACTAAAAAATACTTGGTTTTCTTGGTTTGGGCTTCCATGGTAAAAATTTTGTGTCAAATGCATGAGTGTGTTTGTCTGCACACCATTGTATCTTTTCTATTTTGACCAAGAATCTATTTGCAACAATTAACTGTACAAGGTTAAAGCCAACAGAGACAAGGGATCTTGCCCAAATTTTTGAGTTCTTACATTAGGAGAGCCTTTTACCAAATATAATGGTCACTAAAGGAAATGTTTTATCTTGACAACTAGTCTCTCTAATACGTGAAACGAATAATGACTTCCCAAGATTTCCAAATTATTTAGGCCATAAGAATCCTTGATCTTGACCATGAAGTGGTGATAAGAAACCAAAAATCGAGGCATTAGAATGATTTTTTTTCCAATAGGAGCTACTAAAGAAATATAATTTCTTAAGAGCACAATTCAAGACTCTATCTTTTTCATAGTTTGAATCAACTATTTGGGAAATAATTCTTTGCCCCATGTACAAATTTTTAATATTATTTAACACACCAATCTCTCAATGTGCAACACAACTTCCAATTAACTTTGTGGGAGTGTTTTCCACCAAATTATTGGCCCATAAAAAGCTCCTCAAGGACTTTTACAATTTTAGTATGCCTTCAAGGAAGGAACCGGCATGATGATACGCATGGGTGATAACAAGCACTTCAACACAAATGTAAAATTTGGTTGCCAAGGCCAAAGGTCTAGTAATCCACTTTTCAATATTATTTTCAACTCTTTCAATCACCGCCCATTAAAAATCATTAGGTAAACCTTGGGAAGCAAATCTATGTATCTAAGTTTAATCCAATACCATCCTTTCCCTTCAATCCAAAAAAGAATCTGGCTCTAGGTTTGTTTGCAATACTAGGTTTTTCGTCCCTAGATATTAGACCCAAATGTGGTGAAAAAACTTTGAATATAGTCCATGGTGTTTACCTTTGAGATTATTTATATTAGAATGGTAAGAAACAAAGTATTTACAAAATTCTCATTAACTATTTGTACATAATTAAAGACAAGTAGTGGAATGTGTAACACGCCTCCTCTCATATCTACCCACTTTCACCAGCTTGCCCAGAGTAAACATGAGCTAAGGGGATACTATCACATGACTCAACCTCCTAAATTAATTTAATGAAATAGAGCCGACATAACAAGATGCTACTGACTTCCCTCAGGTGCTACTGGACCCCCAAGAACCAACCAACCATTCCAGGTGTCCAACCCCTGAGATAAATTTGTTTTTCAGTGAGTTAGACCCCTAGTCACTCACATGACAAGGCCTCCAAGTGAACGTAACCCTCCAGTCACTCCCACAAACCCGCTTCCCAGCGATTGCAATCTCTTTCATGTAGTTCTATGCCAGCGACTTCGAGAATTAAGCCACTATTTATGGGCTAGGATCCAGACCTCTGCCCATAACTTGATGGAACTTCGAGAAATGATAAATAACATAGAGACAAAGCCTCTAGCACAAAATTCAATGAAAGATTTTACCTAGCCCAATTTAACCATGACAACCATTCCGTCAAACACATGATGAACATGCAACCTACAAGTCATGAATGCATATATGAACATAAATATTTGAAACTTATCTGAGGTTTACCAAGAAGGATTAATGCCCTCTCACAATATCTTCCATAATACCAATTAGAACATGCATTCATTAATCGTTCATTCATCAACTAAAAGATGATAAGAGAAATAATTAAATCTATCACGTAACCATTCTTATAACCAACATACAACCAAATAATTAACAATGATAGAACAACCACTAAAGCCACATAATAACAAGTACATTTACTCGTAAAAGACAAGAGGAACTTATCTCTTATTAACCATATGCAAAGCCAACCAAGTTAGGGACTTCTACATACCACCTAACCATAGATTAGGCTGAACCAAATCTTTCTTTCAGCCAATCACCCTCGTGCCATATTCAAGAAGAGACTAGGTAACCGTAG
>APFE030258999.1:0-11781 GCA_000404065.3 Pinus taeda
GGATTCACTTAAATAAAACCTATTCTTGAAAATGGGCGAATGGAAGGTTGTAATTCCTAATTTCAAGGGCTAAATTTACCTTTTTTACCCTCTCCCTTAAAATAAGGTGGGCTATTTGAGGTGATTTGTAAAAATGTACTATGATACAAAATATTGGCCCACTAAAAATTTAAAACCCCTTAATTTCGCCAAAGGGCGAAAATTCGCCCCTAAAATTTTCTATGGTCCCTCCTAGATGAACTCCGTTATCAATGGCTTATGTTTTTATGTTGCTAATGATTGCCATATTCCTCTTCTTTACAACATGCACATGTATTCATTTATGTTCTTTTAAAAATGCAATCTAACACATCACGAAAGTAAAATGTCTTGGAAGGGTCCTTTGTCACACCCAGACTTGGATCACCAACATGTTTGCTCAGCCCAGGAATTACACAATCCTGGTCAACAGTCAACTGTTCTACGTAGAAATTGCATAAATCTCTTGGGTAGCGAGCCTAGCTCCCATCCAGAAATGCACATTTTCTCCAGCGACCTCATGCATGAGCAGTTGGGTTGACTAGTTCGACCCGGGACCAAGGAAACTTGACTTGCATGCATGACTTGTTTTTTCCTGAAATAAACAAAGGAAAAATGCAAAAAATATCCCATGATTCAGGGAGCTATTATTAGCAACCATAGGTTACATGGAAAATCAATTTAGAACCTTTCCTCTAAGTGTCGCTTTTTCCTAAATTTGTGGCATGTGCATCATGAGCTCAAAATTATTTATTCGATGCATTGGAGCTCATTCCTTCACATTGATATTGAGGTTTGAAATCCCACAGCCCATCCAAGACTCTTCGACACATCTGGCTTAGCTATTCACGAGGAAGTGGTCTCAACTTGTCTTTTTCAGTATTTCTGTCGGTTTTTGTGTTTTCGCTTGTGTGAGTGTTGTTTGCTTGATTTCTTTGAATGATTGTTCTAATTTACATGTATAATATCTTGTACTAGAACTATTTTAGTTTTCATTTCTATCTCACCACTGTCGCATGCATGAAACTGTTTTGTATGAATGATCACCAATTCGGCGACTCGCTTCACCCAGATGCATGTTGATTGTTTTACTAAATATTTCATTCAATTTTTGCATGCACGATCAATCACTTATGCTTTCACTTAGTGTCTCAATGCATTCACTTTCATATTTTCTTTTAGTTTCCCATCGGCGGGTCTTAGCAACCTTGGCCCAAACTCTACGTCACTGAGACAACATTGCATAATCCGAGGAAGGAAGGCTCTGTCTTCCTCTCTAGAAATCCACATTTCTGCCTAGGCACTATCTTCCATGACTGCTTTGCACATTTCCGAGGAACACTGAATGCTGGCCCAGAAAATTGCGTAGTTCAGTTGCTGAGCTTGCAGTCATTGCTAGCTAGAATTGAGCATTAAGTAATCCCAACAGTCAGCAGTCAGCGTGGATTGCACATTGTGAAAATCCAGTAGCCAACCTTGCCTCCCAAACAACCCTGAATTCCTTTTGCGTATTTCTAGTAGCTAGTCACCCAACCTCCCAGAGAAAATTGCACAATATTTTCCTATCATTCCCTAGGTATGTGTTATGTCATTCCTCAAATTTGCTTTGGTTTTTGCTCACAAATTTTCTACCATGCATGTTGCTTTGTCTCAAGATATTTAAGTTGTTCATCCACCTCTTAGCATTATAGGACCAATGGCCTCCAAGAGAGCAGGATCAAAGGACACTTACGGAAGTGCAACTGCAGCAATAGTTGAGCAGGTGTCTACATGTCTACTAATCTATGAAGATACCAAGTTGTTTTCTAGACAAGGACATCAAGCTAAAATGGTAAGAGGCCAATGAAGCATTTGTAGGCATTTTTGGGGAATACCTTGAATATCATTAGGTGTATGTGAACATTCACAAGTTCGGCTTGTATCAAATTGCATGCAGATACCCCATGTTCCCACGCGCAGACATGATACACTGGATTGTCTCACACACTGATCTCGAGACGATGACTCTGAGAAGTGTCAGCGGGATGAATCTTGCCACCTTCTAGGAATAGTATTATGATGAGATGTATTAGATGTCAAATATCGTGACTATCATGAAGAATCCTTTCAGCTTACCTAGCAGCAATGCCAAATCCAGAAACATCCTAAAGGACTAGGTAAAGAAGTCGGCTAGATTCAGGATGACACCCAACCAGATCTATAAGACAAAGATACTGTAGAAGGCATATCAATACTTGGTCATATTTTCATGTCAACTATGTGGCCAAGAAATCATGAAAACCTTCCCACAGAGTTGGGTGATCGCTCTGGGCCAACTAGCTAGAGAGGGTAAACCATGTAACTAGTCCGACATTTTGGCTCATTAACTGAAGGAATAGGTAAAGAAGGCTCGATAGTCACGCAGAGGTATGGAAGCTAAGATCTACATGTCTACCTACATATTAGATGCAATCTATGCCTGACAGGAGTTCCCAGGCTTGAAGTGGGCATGGCCACCAGTTGAGACTGTTGTGAACACATATCATAAGTTGTTATCCGAATGCAGCTTTAGACGAGTTATCACATGACTAATCGATCATTTTTTCACCCTAGTTTACAAGATGATATTCGAACATGATCCACCTTGCATGTCGAGGTAAACAATGGAGGCACTAATAGACATTTCTGACTGGTATGCCTCACCATCTGGCACCTTCATATGAAAGTTCAGCACGGAGAAGCCTCCGCATGTTCTATCAAAGTTTGCCTTGGATATACTTGTCATGCAAGAAGTAGCATATCACATCTCGGCAAGATTGATAGTTAGATTACATCGAAAGAATAAGGCACCTTGGCCTACTCTTTCGTTGCATATTGGGTTATCTGAGATCCGGAGTTTCAAGAAAGCGGATGTCAAAGTAGAACAGATGTAAAAGTATCCATTTGACCTCTGAAGTTACAATCCGTATGACCCATGTTGTATTGTGCAAGATCACTACACGAGAGTACAGTTCAATTGGATCCACAGGGCATTTCATTGGGCCAAGGAAAGCCCATCGAGATATTGCTACAGTTTCTCTAGACCCAATGAACATGCCAGCTTTGTTGTGGGGTGGTTAGTGAAGCAACATGAAGTAGCATCCCGAAGAGCACTAGCACCAACAACAATATGGAAAGAGGCAAGCATACCAATGTGTGACAAAGGCAAGAGGAATAGTGTTGATCACATGGAGGAAGAGAAAAGCTACAATTTCTGAGCTGATCCATTGGTAGAGAAAGAAGCTATGGCTATAGAGGCGAAGAGGCAACAACGTGACAAGAGAATCACACAAAGGATAAAGGAAAAGAAAAGAATGAAGGAAATAAAGAAGGAGTTGCGCGAGCTGAAGGAGCAACTCCGGAAGGAACAAGAGTTGCACAAATAGGCGAGGGAAGTGCAACAACAACATGTACAATAGGGGGCTAAACATGTGCAAACAAATGAAACAACGCCCGTACAGGTAATGGATTCATCAGAATAGCTGGCATTAGGTAGATAGGTTGAACCATCGTAGGAGTAGGACTTCGCTCGTGAGATAGAGCAAGCACTTCAACAGTTTGATATGGATATGGAGTAATGGGGATTGGAACATGAAATCAACCTTATGCTTCACCACCAAGAGTTAGACTTACATGCTTCACCACATCCAAATGATGAGAAAATATCAAGTGACCGAGGAGGCACTAAGATCCTCAGAGATTAGCCAGAAGGAGGGATGCACAATATCTCATTCGACAAGTCTCAACATAGAGTTGTGCAGTCTTGTAAAGTGTCGAATTCAGATGATCATACATCTCCTGCATAAGTTGAGGAATGAGTGATCGTGTCTAATGTGTACAAACATCCAACAACCTTGGCTAATGTAACTAGAGTGTATGCCAAGGCCACTAGCTCAAGTGTTTTCTTTCTGATAGCTGAAAATGAGCGAATGGCTAAACAACTTCAGGCGACCAAGAAAGGAGGAGAGTTGGTGACAACATACACCCGAGATGAACTGAAGAAGGCAATACTAGATGAAGTATTGTCCCTTGACACAGTTATGTGAGCGTTGTACTTCAATTTTGGAACCGTGCATAAGGTAATCCTCCATCTCAGCGGATGGCAACAACGATGTGCTAGAAGAGCACGTATCTTGATGAACTTGCATGCTGCTATTGATTACATGCAAACATGGATGATGAGATACAAGGGAGCCCTGCTTCACTTTCCTATGATGATGAAGGCCAGTGCGGTCGAGAAGAAGGCACATATCTAGATTCACATCTGGAACTATGAAGAGCTCCCACAGCTCATCACTAGTATGCAAGCTTCCCATGCACGTGTGTTCAAGAGTATGGATGTTGTGGTGCATGCACATATGATCCCATCTATTGGGACTCTCACCCAATAAAAGACAAAGGCAGAGGTCCATTGAGATCTTGAATTGTACCTCCATGAGTTGATGCACATTGCTACTAGCCCAGACTTGCCCATCAGTGCAGACATCATAGACAAGTTTGTTGCTACTCCAGCTGCATTGAGGACAATGATGCACATGATTATAGATGAGTTTGACAGATGAGCCCGAGTAGTGTACCCAGATGTTATGGAGGCAAGAGTTAGGTTCCAGAAATATGTCACCTTAGAGCACACAGACACCATTGTGGACTACCAATCTTGGCATCAGTATGTTATTGCTGATCAGCACGAGGATGATGAGGAGTTGGACTTCCATGGTTTTCTATGTCATAGTGATGTCTAGCATGGCTTGTGGTGGGCTCTAGTATTTCAACAATAATGCTGCAACTCCTGGGGCTCCCTTCTTTACTTTTATCAACCTAGTTGTTTGTAACAAACTTGGAAGCAACGATGATATATGCACAAGTACTAGCTCTTGCCGTGGCTGTCACTTGATCAGCTGGAACAAGTCCACTAGGAGCTTAAGCCAACTTCTATGAGCTCTTAGAAGAATTTTTTAACTGATGGATGAAAGCTAACTCGAAGGAGGCTAATCTACTTGCAGAAAGAAACTGAAAAGCTGAAAGGAAGTGCAAACCCTAGCAAACCCTAGTTTTACCAACTAGCCCTACTAATGCAAGAAAAAGGATGAACGCTACTAAAAAAGATGCCATTGATTCTTGGAAAGGTAAAGTGCATGTTTCTAAGCTATCTCTAAAGTGGAATCTGCAAAAGGAACATCTTTTTGTATTTTTGAATCATATTTGTGGAATTATCTTGCATGTGTTCGACTGTTGTTGACTGTTCAGAGGTGAGGTGAGGAATGGAACTAGCGAGGCACTTGCAGGAGGTTGGGAAGGTGAGAAGAGGGCCTAAGGGGTCCCTAGCACCCTTCCAGAGAGTTTCACAGTGTTCAGATATCAAGAAACTGCTTTCGTGAGCTTCTACAGGAAGTCTACAAGGGTTCTACAGGATGTTCTGTAACTTTTGTAGGATGTTCTGAAACGGGATTTTGGAGGGTTTATGGAGGAAGAAAGGTGAAGAAGTGGGTATGGAGGTGAGATAAAGGTGTGAGGAGGCCTAGGACTTGGTGGATGGAGCTGAGGAGTGACGAGGATGGTTGGATTTGTTCAAGGAGGGGTAGAGCAATGTTGTACAAAAATATGGAAATTAGGGCAAAGTGAGAGAATGTGGCGAATGTAAGGCAAGAATCCGAGTTAGAGGATGGAGTAGGTAGGATTGATGGAGTAAGGGTAGATAGAGAGGTATTACATGTGCTCTACAAGTTATTTCCCAAACTGAACAAACAAAGACTCGAAAAACCAAGGACTTAGCTACTTTAACCTAATCTGACCTAATTATCAGCAATGAAAATGAACAAAAGTTTATTGGCAGCAAAATCATGTGAGATAGCTATGCAAACTAAGCAATAATGGATCTGAGCATGTAACCACAACTAGTATCAACTTCTACAACTGAGAATCTAACACTAGTGATTGCATGATGAAGCAAAAACAGTGTTTTTGGTGGCGGCAAGGACACCTTGGTCTCAACTCATGGTCCCACGGAGGGAGAGGTGAGATCAGGGGTGCTTGATAGCCTTTGTCTAAATATCTTCTTTGTTATCAATCTATCAAATCAATCTGAACATGAAAAACCTATGTAATCATCAACAATGACGTAGGTAACCAAGCAAGATGTTAATCTACTCAACAAAAATTATTTTATAAAGACAACAAAAACATATAACAATACACGAAGGAGGCCTTGGCACTTGGGTTGGGCCCAACCCCAAGAGCTACAGGCTCCTAAGAAAAAGCTCAGAACTGATGCCAAATGAAACTACTTTCCATTACTAAAAAATAACCATGTCACAAAGAAAGTTGTACAGCAGAAGCTACAAAATGAGCTGAAAACTAACAACACTATAGTGCAAAATCCAACTGCTCAAAAAGTAACCTATAAAGGTTGGAAGCCTTCCTTATTATACACTACGAGGGCCTCCAACAGCCCTCCTTAACTCAAGGGGCTCGGCTGCTCAAAACTGCCAGTGATCAGTCACTTTACACAAAACTGCTCGGCTGCCCTTGGGAATCCTTTTCGGTGGTCTGCTGAACTCTGAGCTGAGGGTGGAGAATTTGAGGAAGGGGCCATTTAGTGTAGGAGACACCCTTCCTATGAATCCTCACCCTTGTTCCTTCATGCTTGGCTGTCATCTGGCTCATAAATGCTTTGCATTGGTCCAAAGTTTGTCCAAAAATCTGCAATAACCACGTGTTAGCCTTCTTAGTCAAGTGACTTCTCATTCGTTCAACTAACATAAATATACTCAAAAAACATGCATAAACTATGAAAAATGGTGGATTGATGAAGAACAGTCAGGCAAAATGAGCCCAATAAGTTACCCAATTTCGGGGCTCATCATCACCCCCCTGCTAAATGGGTTGCTCATCCTCTAAGCAACTAATCCAGCTCATCATCCTTGATTTCCTTGACTGCCTCTCTCACATCCCAGGCCTCTGAGGTGATATCTTCTTCACGGTCATGAAATCCTATTTTTCTTTCCACTTGCTCCCACTTCCTGTGTTCTTCCTCTTCTTTGACTCCTTCTAGCAGCCCCAAAAGCAAGGGAGGACTGAACTTTAGGCCGATCCACTTGGCCTGCAGATTATGCTTTGACTGTTTATAGAGGGGTACTCTTGCCAAGGCCTCCCTCATCCTTTTTGGGGAGTGGTACTCTCTTATTTTTAGGCTGTGGGACAGTGTGTTCCACCTCCGTGTGCAAGCATGAACGCAGTTATCCCCCAACAGTCTTTCCATGTCCTCAAAATGGGCTATGGCTTGAGCTTGTCGTTCAATGTAATCTGGTAGGGCCTGAGAGTCATTGGCCAAGTGCTGGTGGGCATATATTAATGCTGCGGGATCCTCCGGCTCTGTTCTGATCATTAGTGGATCCCTTAGTTCCATGTCCATAATATTTTGGGCCTTTGCTGCCCTCTTTTCTTCATGATTTAGCCAAGATGCCATGGCCATAAGTTGCACATCCCCTACCACAGCATTGGGGTCCCACGAATTCATGTTGGGAAGGGCCAAGTTGTGTAAGTAGAACTCTGATAATTTGGCCTTGTCCTCTGATGATCTACTGTCACATAAAGCCATGAATTGATGGTAGTTTTGAAATGAAATGGTGCCCCTTTGGGCCAAGGTGTTAATCTGGAACTGCAACCATTGGTCCTTAAGGTATAAGGAATATGACTTGGCAGGTTGCCTACACTGCATGGCCTCTACTGCCTAGCTAGCCATGCAGGCCAGTTGGGCTTCCTTCTCTTGTACCTATTGCCTCAAAGATTGTATCTCTTGTGTTGCTTGCAATTCCTTCTCTTGTAGCTGTCTAGTTAGTGCCTCAACCTCAGCCTGCAGCCCGTCCTTTCTCTGCGGTTCATCAGAGGTCTCTCTATCTACTGGCAGCTTTTCCTATTACTGTTGTTCTCCCAAGGTGTGGGGCCTGTCTTCCTTATAGTGTTCCTGTAGCTGTAGCTGTTGTTTCAGCAACTCGTTTGCTTCCTATAGTTTGACCCGCTGACTGCTTTCCACATGCCTTACCATAGCCAATTTCTTTCTTGCCTCCTTGAGTTGTTCTTCCAGGGGACCTATGTCTACCACACCCTTGGACTTGGTGATCTTCATCCAAGTGTGAGTCCTCACTCTCTCTTCTTCTAGTGCAAAGAAAAGTGGCACCACGAATTTCTAGGGAATTATATTTCCGGCCTCTAACAAGTTATAGTAGGAGCCCAAGCTAGGCTGAGGGCTTGGTTCCAAAATTTTCTCAGCCTTTTCTTCTTCCTGTGATGATTTAGCTGCCTTTTCCTCCAATTCCTCGGTCTCCTTTAGCTTAGCCAACGTTTCCAGTAGAACTGTCTCAGCTTCCTGTAGAGCTGTCTTTGAATCCATCATTTTAATCCTTTCTCTCCAGGTGGACGTTTTCGGGCTTCCTCATTCATGGGTGATGGATATCTTCGTGGGAGACTCCTCCTTTTCTTTAGTTGTGGCATCCTCAATGATAATTGGCTCTTTTGACTGTGGTTGGGGTCTGCCCACTTTTATCCATGTGCTCTGTCTTGCTTTAAAGTACATGGATGTCTCTCTTTTTCACTTCACTTTTTGTTTTGGAGATGTGCTTAAGGTAGCAAGCATAGCTGCTGCCTCCCTAGCCAATATCTCAGGTGATTTATCACCTTGCTGCTCTTGTTCCTTACTTCCTGTAGAAATCCTGGTGTCAACTGTTTCTATATGTTTGGCTGCGAGTGTCTTTTCCTTTTGTTTCTGTGTGGTTGCTTTTGCTGTGACACTCTTTAGTTGGAATTTTTTAGCCCTCTCCGCTCTACCCTGCAATCATCTTTCCCTGGGTATTTGTGCCATTGTTCCTCTAACTGTTTTAGGCTTAGCAATTTGGCCCTTTCCCCGTTTCTCTTTCTATCCTTTTTGTGTTTGTTTGTCCTGTGTTTCTTTACCACTAGCTTTCTCTCCTGCTTCAGTGTGTTCCCCTTCTTCACTACTGGATGAGCTGCGCTCCTCAGCCAAAATTCTAATATCGTCATCTTTGGACATGTTTCGGAAAGTTTTCCAAGAGAGGGGGACAGTGTAGGTGTGGAGGGCATCTTCCACTAAAATTTTGATGAGCCCATGATGGGCTAACTGATCCGCTATCCCTTCATTCAAATTTGTGCCACATTCAATTAATGACTGCAGAAGAAAATAGGGGATGCTCAACTTATTTTCTGGAGGTAAATCCATTCCATGTCGTAGTTCACTCAGCAACCTGAAATGATAGCCGTAGACAATGCTGAACCTCCCTTCACAGGTAATGTATTTCACGATTTGGAAACTGACTTCACTCTAGAGAGGAGGTAAGCTGGTTCTCCGAACCTCGTTCTTTTCTTCTACAGGATGTTCCTCGGGCAGAAAGAATGCTTTCTTGGCTACTTGGCCCAATGACCTCTCTTCCTTCTCCAAGGGAGCCCTAACGGTAGGCCAGTAACATAGCTGATGAGCTCAGGGGTCAGTTCTAGGGTCAAACCCCTAAAATTCATTGTGGCCTGTGTCTTTGATTCAAGTTTCAGGTACATTAAGAATTCCTCCGTTATCTCATCATCATGACCCTGAATTTTGTCAGAAAAGGACATCCAATTGTAACAGGTGAAGAGGTTCACCACCTTAGGATCCTCGTGCAACTTACTGGGATCCAAGGGTTCTTTCTTGATAAACCCCCCTGGCATGGTGAGAGTGCTCTGTTTTATGCTCTGATTAGAAAGGGGAATGTTATTTATGGTTTCCTCCCTTGAACTTCAAGAAGGGATCTCTCGGGTGTTCAAATTTTAATTAGCACCAATTCCCTGGTTTTAAGGCTATTGCTGCCCAAAACTTGGTTGTCCATTTATGAAAGGAGAAGTTGGGTTTCCATAGACAGATTACAAAGCTCAATTTTTATTCCCAGCATACATACAAACATGCAAACTCAAATTCTTCATACATAGGCTAGCCCTCACAGTTGCGTATCTTTCCTACCGGAGAATTTTTTAACAGGAACCGTGGAGGAGAATTTTGACGCAGAACTGACTGAGAAATTCCGTGCAACACACAGGCAAACTGCTATTTCCAATTCACAAGCAGACTTTTCTCTGACTCTCCAATTCAAGACAGTTCAATTCACCACCTTTTTGAAACATACCATGCATGGAAGAGTTTTTTCGAGCCTACCTCTCTCGGAACTCCAAATTCAACGAAGAAAAGTCCAGGCTTCCCTACTTCGGAAAGCTGTGTCGTACTTCCTTTAGAGCTTCTTCCTGTAGAACTCTTGCCAACTTCTGTAGGATGTCACTGTGCCTCTGAACGAGCCCGGTACGTGGGAGATTTTTGAAACAGGCCAAAAAGCTCGATGGAGGATGACGGGTTAATAGATTTTGGAAGCAGAGGACGTGTACTTCGGCCGAGGATGTTGCAAGTGCAAATGAACAGTAGGTGGTGAGAGTCTTCAGCCAAGCATCTTTTAACTGCGATGCAATTCATGGCGAGGGGATGAGGTGGTTGGACCGAACCATTGATCCAACGTCACGACCATCATTTCTTTGTGTGTCTCTGACCACCATCACCTCCCTTCTGCCATTAACCACCACCACCACTACCAATCCCGATGATTTTCCCTGATTGGACACTCCACACATGTCGGCTACACTTCTCGTCGGCAATTTTGAACGTAACTAAGCTTGCTCGGATCCACCGAAGCTATGTAACTAGCTGAGGGTGGCCAATTGACTGGCCACTAATCCCATTCAATCCGAACCATTTTCACAGGCATGTAGCTTTTGAAATATAGTTTATGTAATTGACGAATGAGTTTAGAAACTTACCTGCGTGGTCGTGGACGCATTATGCAGACTTCGGTTCTTGGGACCATTCCTTCGCTTACTGCTGCCTCATGCATGGGTGTTAGAACCCCTTCCTTCATTTTTTGATGTTGTATGCACAGGTTTTGGAACCCGATCCTTCGGTTGTCAATGCTACATGCACAGGTTCTGTTTGGTTTCGGCTGTCCCTGCCTTCAGAGTATGTCTTCCAGAGGGATCAGCTGCTACAAGATTCTTGTAGGATGTCTTGTAGTTGCTTCTCCTCCTGGGATGCAAGCTAACGAGCAAGGCTACACTGCTGATGAAAGTTTTGGCTGATGAGGAGTCCAGATGGAGGTCGGCAGGTAAGGTGAGTGAGACATCACTGCTTATTTTGCTACTGAAAATTCTTGTTGGTAGTATGAAGAAAACAAGGTTTTTTTGTTTGTGTGACTGTGCAGGAACAAATAACACGATGGGTGCTTTGGAGGTACAAAGAGATGAAAACAGGGTGACATATGGTGATGGATGGATACAGGGGTGCTCATAGACCTATCAGGCAGATTCCAACTTTAAATTCTTTCTCGAGATCAATTCTGGCCTGTCTATAGGGTCTACATGAACTTCCTGTAGAAGCTACAGTGCTTCCTGTAGAAGCTACGAAACTTCCTGTAGAAGGCCTAGAACTTCCTGTAGAAGGTGAAATCATGACCTGAATGTGATCAAATCTTAGGAGAGGGGGGTGGTCATGGAGGAAGTGCTTGTGAGGTGTGCATGTGGCCTAAAGCTGACCTCTGTCCTTATTTTGTACGACCTTGCAACCTGCAATTTTTCAACAAACATTATTGTTTTTTGTTTTGTTTTGTTTTGTTTTTTGTTTTGTTTTTTTTTTTTTTTAAAGCATAGAGACAGCTGGGGCACCTC
>APFE030259003.1:4304-17379 GCA_000404065.3 Pinus taeda
TCAAAACACCTTCCTGCTTCCTCATCCCATAGAAACGAATTCTTCTTTAAAAGATTTGTTAGAGGTGCAATTATATGTCCATAGTTTTTAATAAACCTTCGGTAATATCCTGTCAAACCTAAGAACCCTCTTAACTTGGATATATTAACAGGTTTGGTCCATTCTTTTATAGCTTTGATTTTGTTAAGGTCCACCTTTACACCTTCATGGGATATAATGTGTCCAAGGTATTCTACTTCTTCCTTTCTGAAGGTGCATTTGGATTTTTTTGCGTAAAATTGGTGTTCTTTAAGTAGTGTAAGAACTTTATCCAAATGTTGCAAGTGCTCCTTCCAGGGTTTATTGTAAATTAGAATATCGTCAAAGAATACTAACACAAACTTTCTGAGATGTGGGCGAAATAATTCATTCATAGTTGCTTGAAACGTTGCTGGTGCATTGGTTAATCCAAACGACATTACTTTAAATTCATAATGACCTTCGTGTGTTCATAATGCGGTTTTTGGTATGTCCTCTAATCTTATTCTAATTTGATAGTAACCTGATCTTAGGTCCAATTTTGAGAAATACCTTACGCCATGTAGCTCATCCAACATTTCGTCAATAAAGGGGATTGGAAACTTGTTTTTAATTGTTATTTTGTTTAATCCCCTATAGTCAATACATAGCCTGAATGACCCATCTTTCTTCCTTACCAACACCACTGGAGCAGCGTAAGGACTTTTACTTTTCGAGATGATTCCACACCTTAAGAGGTCTTGGATTAATCTCTCGATTTCTGTTTTTTGGTGATGTGGATATCAGTATGGTTTGATGTTAACAGGGTCTGATCCTGCATTGACTTCTATTGTATGCTTAATTTCCCTATTAGGCAGCATCTTTAGAGGTAGATCTTGAAATACTTCTTCATGTTTCTTAATTAAATCTTGTATCTCTGGTGACTCTTCACTAGTCATATTTGCAGATAACATTTTTAACTGATGACATTGTACTACATAAGCAAGTGCTCCCTTTCGAATCATCTTCATCATCTGAGATGATGATACAATTTGATTTTCTGGTGCTTGGAACCCATGTAATTTGTACTTTTGACCTCCCCATTTGAATTTTATAAATTGTACTTGGTAATGGTAGCGGACGGTAAGAGGATTGAAAAAGTGGGGAAATGCCATAAGGTTAAATTGCAAATTCAAGACTTCAGTTTAGAGTCTTCATTTTTCACAGTGCCATTAGGAGGAGTAGATGTAGTTTTAGGTGTCCAATGGTTGCGAACTTTAGGTACTTATGCCGCTAATCGCGGAAAAGCATAAGACAGCTTCACAAAACCAATTAACACGATCTTGATAACCCTAGGCAAAGAAATGAACCTGCTCTGATACCAGATGAAGCATAAAAACTTCTGGATAACAGAAATATATATAAAAATACTTTATTAATAAATGAATAGATAGATGATGTCTGATTACAATGGGGCTCCTAGCTTAAATACCGCCATGGACACCCTTTGGGAAAGGGCATGATCTTAGGATCGTGCCCTTTCGCCTAACTAAACCTAAATTAAATAATAAACCTAAAATTAACTATTTTTTTCATAACACCCACCATCTGTATTACCAAACTTTTATGGTATGGTATCTGAAGACACTCATTCATTTTTGTTTGAATTTGATATAGTATGCCGAACCTATGGATATACAGATGATGCTCACAAAATTAGACTTTTTCCTGTCACATTAAAAGCAGTAGCACTTAGGTGGTTCATGGGTTTAGGTGAACACACAGTCACTGATTGGGATAACATGAGAAAAATATTTTTGAAAAAGTATCAACCTTACTACGGGTCAAAAGACTCTAAATATGACATCTTTAGAATGAATCAACAAGAAGATGAGACCTTAGAAAAATACTTGGAAATATTTTCATACAATCTGCAAAAATCAAAACATAGAACCATGTTTGTTAATCGTATTCCAACAATATTTCTTAAGGGCATTAGGGACGAATATCTACATGACCTCAATCTCATGGGTAAAGGGGAAATTTCTAATTTACCTTTAGAATAAATTGTTGAGTTGTGTCAGAAATACTCTAGAAGTAGAGCACGAAATGGAAGAAGAGATATGACATCTAAGATCAATAAATATACCACAGGAAATATCACTAGAGCTGAACTAGAAAATCTATTTGAAGATTCCAAAACAGACCTTTTAACTACTTTGGGGAATCAAATAGACACTTTAAAAGAAAAGAAAAGACAATATGAACAAGAACAAGAGTTATCTATCCTCTATCCCAAATGTAGACGAAATCATGCTTTGAAAGAATGTCCTTTGGATAATGTGCATATTTGTGGGTTTTATATAGAAAATCATGACACTGAGGACTGCAAAAAGATGAAAGTTTTGCAAAACTATAATTTGGAAGCCAACAAAGAAATGGGGAACATGTATTTCATGGGAGCTCAAAGGCCATGGTAGCCAAGACCTCCAGGTATGTTTCAAAACCCAAATCCATCAAATTATAACATGCCCATTCAAAATTCTTGGAATGTTCCTATGCCTTGGAAAAATTGGTTTAATCAACAACAATAAACTTATCCACAATAAGTATGGAAAGGATATTCCTACCCTCAGTAATTTTCCCAAAAATCACCTCAGCAATATCAACAACCATTTCCTTATCCATATCCCCAACAGTATTAGAAACAATATTCTCAGCCATATCCAAAACAATACCCTCATAATGCAGTTGCTTATCAACAACAAAATCCTCAGCAAACCTTACCTGCTCCTCCACAAATAAATTCACCACTGCTACAATTACCATCCAATCAACCTCCTAAACTCACGCAGCTACCAACTCAACCCATAGCTAACCCAAACAACCGAATAGATAAACCAACTTACAACGTGGATGAGGGATCATTGTACCCAACTCTACCACTGCGAAACATTGATCTATGGTCAGGTCGAATTCTGCAAAAAGAACCTCTACCTGTTCCAACACAATCACAAAAAGAGAGGCAAATTGATGAACAAGAAAAACCAACACACAAAAAACAAAATGATCCAACACAAAAGAATCTAGAACAAGGTCAACAAATCAAAACAATATAATCACCTCCATTTCCAAAACGATTACTTCAACCAAAATTACCCACACCATTTCCACAATTTGATGTTCTTGATGAATTGAGAAATGTGTATGTCAAAATGCCATTACTCCAGGCAATCAAGGATATTTCGATTTATACCAAAGCCATTAAAGAACTCTATCTAAAAAAGCCTGAATAGAAAAGATTTGATCCACAAACAATACATGTTATTGGCAATTTAGTTGGGTTAATGTCAAATGTCATTTCCATGGAAAAATATGTTGACCCAAGCATACCTAGAGTCAAAACAGTTATCAACAAAATTTCAATTCCAAACACTCTAATTGATTTAGGAGCTACAATAAATGTTATGACATTGGACACAATGAAAATTTTACAGCTAACAAATTTACAGTCAACATCGATTGTTTTGGTATTAGAAAATCGCTCTAAAGTCATTCCTGAAGGGATACTAGAAGATATAATTGTTTCATTGGACTCTTGGGAGTATCCAGTGGATCTCTTAGTACTCTAGCCGAAATAAAATTTAGGAGGACACCCACTCATACTTGGCAAACCATGGTTGGCAACTGTTGATGCATTCACTGGGTGTAGATCTTGTAACATGAACATTTCTAGAGACACGAAGAGAAAGAAACTTACCTTGTACCCATTAGTGCAAGCTCCCATAGTAACATGAAACCTATGGATTGATGACAAATACAATTATAGAGAAGAAATATACTCTGTTTTAAGCATCAATCAAATGTATGATTTCGGGGAAGACAATAATGAAGATTTAGTGGAAATGTTTATCTCTCAACGTGATCTTTCAAAGGAGTTGAGAAATGAACAATAAACTGTTGTAGATCAAATATTGGCACAAAGATTTTAGGAGACTTGTACGATGCATTCTCTGAAAACACTATTTGAAGACATATTTCCAATCAACTCTATTACAAACACACAAAGCAAGACTGTAGAAATCAGCCCAAGAAAAACACTAAACGTTGGGGCATTTCTAGAAACATCCCAGGAATGGAAATTGCTTGATTTGCTCATCAAATACCAAAAGGCATTTTCTTGGAAATACACTAACATGCAGGGAATTCACCCAAAAACTTGGACTCACCATATCTATACAGATACTAGTATTCAACCTGTGAGGCAGCCACAAAGAAGGATGAACCCCGTGCTCAAAGATATTATAAGAGACGAATTTCAGAAGTTACTAAAAGTAAAGTTCATTTACCCCATTTCTGACAGCCAATGGGTATCTCCATTAGTAATAGTCCCCAAGAAAAATGGTAAGTGGAGAGTTTGTGTTGACTACAAAGAACTGAATAAAGCCACCCTTAAAGACTATTTTCCATTGCCATTTATTGACCAAGTTTTGGATACATTAGTTGGAAAAATGTCATTTTCCTTCCTGGATGGTTTTAATGGTTACAATCAGATCAACATAGCCTCAAAAGACCAAGACAAAACAACATTTACCTATCCCTGGGGCACGTATGCTTACAATGTGCTACCATTTGGTTTGTGCAATGCTATAACAACATTTGAGAGAGCAGTATTAGCAATTTTCGCTGATTTGGTGCATGAATGTGTTGAGGTATATATGGATGATTTTTTAGTATATGGTGATTCCTTTGACAATTCTTTGCAAAATCTTGAGAAAGTTTTACAATGATGTATAGAAACCAACTTGTCTTTAAGCAATGAAAAATGTTATATGATGATGAATGAGGGAATAGTCTTAGGACATCATATTTCTCCCGAGGGAATCAAGGTAGATCAAACCAAAATTCAATTATTGTTAAATTTCCAATTCCAACAAATCAAAAAGATGTAATAAGCTTTCTTGGTTATCCAAGCTATTATAGGAGATTTATTAAAAACTTTAGTAGGATAGCTTTGCCTTTGTTTAAGCTTCTTACAAAAGATGTATCATTCAATTGGAATGAGGTTTGTCAAAATGCTTTTGAGAAACTTAAAGAGAAGCTAAGCATTACTCCAATTTTAAGGGGACCCAATTGGACTTTACCTTTTCACCTCTAAACTGATGCATCCGATACAGCAGTAGGGGCTTCATTAGGGCAGAAATAAGGAGCTTTAACTTATGCCATTTATTTTATTAGCAAAAATTCAACTCCTGTTGAATTCAACTACACAATGACTTAAGGAAATGCTTGCAATTATACATGCAGTGAACAAATTTTGTCACTACATAACTGGATATGAAGTCCTCATTCACACTGAACACTCTGCCATTAGATACTTAATGAACAAACCTATTACTAATGGAAATATCACCAGATGGTTACTCTTACTATAGGAATTTAATCTCACCATACTGAATAGACCAGAGAAAGAGAATCAAATAGTAGTTTACTTTTCTAGACTAAAAAATCCAGTTGAAGCTCTTCCAGATGAAGATTCATTTATTGATGAACACTTGTTTGCAATCTCAGTATTAACTCCGTGGTATGTTGATTTAGCTAATTACTTGTCCATAGGAAAAGTACCTCCATCTTTCAGCTCAAAGGAGAAGAAAAGAGTCATCAAATAAAGTGCAAGATATTCATGGGTTAATGGTGATTTGTTTTATACTGGTTATGAGATGATTATTAGAAAATGCATTAGAGAGGATGAAATTATTGACATACTAAAATCATGCCATGATCAACCTTGTGGTGGCCATTTTGTAGCCGAAAGGACAACACACAAAATTCTTAGCCTTGGCTACTGTTAGCCATCAATTTTCAAAGATTCAAAGAAGTATGTAAGAAGTTGTGACAGCTGACAACGCATGGGCAGACCAACCACCTTCGATGAGATGCCACTACAGCCATAAGTACATCTAGAGACATTTGAAAAATGAGCTCTTGACTTTGTTGGACCCATTAATCCACCATCCAAAGGTAAGAAGTAAATTCTTGTATGCACCGATTATGTGACTAAATGGGCTAAAGCAAAGGCACTTGTAAGGGAAACTGAACAAACAGTAGTCAATTTCCTTTTTGAAGAAATCTTTGTTAGATATGGAGTTCCCAGAGAGATAGTAACAGACCAAGGGACTCCCAAGATTTGTTGGAAAGGATTTCATATTTACATTGCTAAGAATGGATGACTTAAGGGAGTGTTTGAGTGGAGCCAAGAATTTCTTCAAGACTGATTTAAAATCATTGTATGAATTGTTGGTTAATACCATTTGGATTGAATTTTTAAATAACAAGAAAGAAACCTAGGCGTGGATTAGGGTTGTTGAAGCAGCTGCGTAGCCCTAGACAACAATCGCAATAAGAAGATCACAGCTGTAAGCAGTTGCCCCTCAGCGGCCTCCTGTTGTTGGGGTCTGAGCACTATGGACGCATCAGAGGATGAAGAGCCTCTCTCAAATCAACAACAAGAAAATGAAGGAACAGCAAAAGCTTTCGCCTCTCTCATTTCTGCAATGTGCCTGGCAAAGAATAGACCATCAGTCACTAAGTTTGTTAAAGGTTGGAAGACATTCCTAAAATCTCACTCCCTCCTACCCTTCCTTGTAGAGTATCACTTTCTTTGGCGAAGCGTGGATTAGTGGGGCAGTTCACTGGGTTATGGCCATCACCTAAAACTGTACAAAAATGGCTAGAAAGGAATTAAATAGTGTGAATAGATGGGAAAATCTCAATTAGGTTTTGTGGAAGAGGTTACTACACCTTTCACTTTGAAACCAAGGAGGATTGAGATCTGATTTTTAGGAATGGACCTTATTTTATGGATAGAAGGGGATTGTATCTAAACAGATGGATGCCGGATTTCGATCCAGAAATGGATGTACCCAATGTCGTCCCTGTTTGGGTTAGACTGCCACACCTTCCCCTTCACTTTTGGGGGGATGATTCGGACAAAGCCATAGGAAATTCAGTTGGGAAATACACAGATAGGTGGGAGCCAAAGGAAAATGTGCATGCATACGCCAGAATCTGTGTAGAAGTGGATCTTGGGAAAGGGCTACCAAAAGCCATCAAAATCAAAGTGGACCAGTGGACGCACATACAACAGCTGGATTATGAACAAATCCCCTTCAAATGCAAGGTATGTCATGAATATGGTCATTTTGCAAATAGATGTACCAAAAAAAAAGAAAATGAAAATGAAAAGAGTGAAGATCCAGAAAACAAATGGGAATAGGTTAAAATAAAGAAGACAGTCCACAAACAACTAAATCTATCTTCCTCGCAGCCCTCCACATCCTCTGATCTCCACCCCCCATCACCAAAGGAAGATAATAATCCTCTTGCTAGCCTTAACCCTTTTGAGCCTCTGGATCCTTCAGCCCCCCCATCCCCCGGACCAAGATCTAGATCCCCACAACATAGCCCCAATCCCTCTACATCCCCTTTGGCATCAAACACCCATCCCCCTCCCCCCCCCAGTAGACAGAATCCTAACCAGAAAGCAGTCAAAGGAAGCACCCCCAAATGTAGAATATAAAAAAAAAAAAGTAGGAAGAAAGACAAACAAAGAACTCGGGGATGAAGCAACAGTAAAGGAAATGGCATTAGGAACACAGCAACCTATGGAAACCTTCTTAGGAAGGAGCACAGGAAACAATGAAAAAAGACAACAAAGAGGGAAAGGAGCCATGCACCACCCAACAAGCAAATAATGATAATGGTCCCCTAAAATTGTAAAGGAATGGGATCATCTGTCAAAGAAAATGCCACAAGAGACATTTTGGAAAAAGAAAACCCAGACATCCTTATGATTCAGGAGATAAAAACAAACAACCAAGAAACTGAATATAATATATATATAATATTAAATATAAAATATAATATATATATAATAATATAAATATAAATATATATATATATATAATATATAATATATAAATCATAAATTATGAAGGGGAAGCAATACAGGCAATAGGAGCGTTAGGAGGTATTTGCACAATATGGAAAAAAGAAACCTAGGAATTAATAAAATATAAAAAGGATCAACACTTGATCCAAATGGATCTAATGCACATCAGTACAAAAGAGAAGTACAGTGTCATAAATATATACGCCCCAAATCATTACAAGGAAAAAGAGCAATGTTGGGCCACCATAAAAGAAGCACTAAAAGAAATGCAAGCTGGGAAAATAATACTAGGGTGAGATTTAAATTTGGTAAGAAGTACAGAAGAAACGTTTGGAGGAACATACCACATAGACCCATCCAGGGATATTTTAGAAGAAATAATGGAGCAACACAATTTAATAGACATCCCACCAAACAACGAGAAATACACCTGGAGCAATAAAAGAATGGGAAAAAGTAACATAAAAGAAAGGCTGGATAAAATTCTGATACAAGAAAACATAGTAGAAGTGCACAGCTCCATAAAATAAAAAGATTTACACACTACAGCATCTGATCATAAACCAGTGACAATAATTATGGGCAAAATGGAAAACCAGGGACCGCTCCCATTTAGATACAGCTCACTTTGGGACAACAACATAGAAATCAGTGAATTAGTCAAGGAAACATGGGAGCCAAGAGTAATGGGATCACCACAGTATATTTGGGAAGCAAAATTAAAAACTGCAAGAACCAAATTAAAGGAATGGGCAAGAGAAAATGAAAAAATATATATATATATATTTACAGGAGAAGATGGACAGCATGCAAATTGAAAAATAAAGCAAAGAAGAAGGCAAACAAGATTATCTAAGAGAAAAGGAATTCTTTTGGGAAATATATAGGGAAAATAGGAAAGAAGAAGAAGAGGCAAGATTGAAATCCAGAAGTTTGTGGCTCAAGGCAGGGGACAAAACACATCATTTTTCCACAACACAATGAAGATAAGAAGAGAAAGAAACCAAATAGAAAAAATACAAGTCGACAGCCAAGAGGTCAAAGGTGTGGAGGAACTAAAAAAAGTAACCTATCAGCACTTTAAAAACTTACTTTCAGCCAACGAAGAAATGGTTGAAATTTAAGATTTCTTAAAGCACAAAAAAAAAGATCGAAATGTAGCAATGTGCAAAGATCCCATAGAAGAAGAGGTAGTGGCAGCCATATGGAGCCTGCATCTGGACAAAGCCCTGGGTCTAGATGGTTTCAAAATAGCATTCAACAGATTTCATTAGTATACCATCAAAAAGGATTTCTTAAGAATGGTGAAGAATGTCTTCAAAAAAAAAGAAAATAGGAGGCAACACAAAATCCTCTTATCTTGCTCTAATCCCAAAGGAAGCAAACCCCTCATATTTCAACATTTTCGCCCTATCTCTCTTTGCAATTCTTATTATAATATAATAAAAAAAATAATTGCAAATAGAATCACAGAAGTTCTTCCAATAATCATATCTGAAAATCAAAGAGGATTTGTGCCCAGCAGGCAAATCATAGATAATGTAATTATTGTACAGGAAGTTGTACACTCTAGTATGCTAAGGCAAAAAAAAGGCCTCAAAATCAAACTAGATATCGCAAATGCATTTGACAGGGTCAGCCATCCATATCTAATGGTTTTCTTTCAGAAACTTGTGTTCTCAAGAGAAATAATGGAAGTCATACAGGCATGCATTTCTACTCCATGGATTGCCCCCCTCATAAATGGAAGGCCCAATGATTTCTTTCAACGCACAAGAGGCCTTAGGCAAGGTTGTCCTGTCTCTCCCTTCCTATATATTATAATGGTAGAAACATTAAGCAGGGCTTTGGAAAAACAAAGAAAGGAAAGAAATATCACAGGGATCAGAATAACAAAAGGAGTAAAAACAATAAACCACTCACTCTTTATTGATGACACATTGTTGTTGGGAGGGGCATCAACAATAATAGCAAGGAGGTTCAAAAAAGTTCTAGATGATTTTTTACAGGTTTCAGGTGGGCTATTAAACAATACAAAATGTAGGATATATGGATGGAATACCCCTCCCAGAACTATGCAAAGGATCTCACAAATCTTAGACATCCCTGTACAGGAAAAATGAACACATTTCTTTTACCTGGGACTTCCAATCTCAAAAGAGAACATGAAGGCATAAATATGGACTAAACAAATTGAAAAAATGAAAAACAAAATACAAAGTTGGGGTATGATGTGGCTGAATATGGCAGGAAGGGTAATACTAATCAAAGCACTCCTTGCAACACTATCTATCTACCAATATGCAATAATCATGGCCCCAGCAAGTGCCCACAGACAAATGGAGTTAACCTTATGAAGCTTTTTGTAGCAAGGGGGAAACAAGAAAGCAAAAAATTTAGTCTGGTCAGCTGGGAGAAAGTAGTACTACCTTATGAACAAGGAGGCCTATCAATACGGATACCTGGGCTCATGAATGCAGCACTGGGAATTACAGGAAAAGAGAGCTAGTGGAAAAATATTCTTATATCAAAATACATTGATGGCACCAAGAAAAGACTACTTAATGGAAATATCCCAATAAGACAATGCACCCAAGTATGGAAGTTGGTTAAAAAAACAATTCCATTAATGAGTAGATACATCTCTAAAATCCCAGGCAATGGAAAAAAAATTTCAATTTGGGAGGACATAATCATGGGGAGAGAACTACTACAGACTCACCCAGAAATTGAAGACATATAAGAGTGGATGAAAGGTAAAGGTTTCAATACTTTACACTCAATCTCTCAATGGAACCAAAAGGAGTGGCAAGATTGGAAAATCTTAGCAATTCCAGCAGATCTAGAAGGGCAATTGAGAAAAATTAGGCAGCTCCTAAAAGGGCCAACACCAATCCACCATGATGAGGAAGATGATTATCTCTAGGACCTAAGCGGTGGACATTACACAATTAGGATTGGATATAAAATCCTTCAAGAACAACCAAATCAATAAGACTGGGATTCTTGGAAAATAGCATGGAAGTCAAAAAGTATGACTAAGATCAAAAAGTTCATCTAGACTCTTTTAAAAGGGAGAATATTGACCAGTGAAAACTTAAAAAAAAAAGGTTTTCAAGGCCCAACTCGATGCCCATTATGCATGCAAGCTGAAGAAAATATATAACAGTTATTCCAAGAATGCACTTTTGCCAAAGAATGTTGGCAGCAGCTGATAAGTCCATTGGAAATAACAATAAACTTTGAAAATCCCTTGTCAGATTTTCTTCAGACCTTTGAGAAGGCCTACCCATACACAACAAAGAAGAAAGTCACAATTTAGAGAATATGGAAGTGCATTCTAGTAGTCCTATTTTGGGAAATTTGGTTGACACGAAACAAGTGCATTTTCAAAAATCAAACTCCAAGGATAGGGAAGACCCTCTCAAAAATGTGGGGTTTAACTTCTGAAATCCTCAACATCAAAGGAACAAAACCGACAGATTATAACACCCTTCAACAGGAAGAGCAAGATTGGCTTAGCAAAGCCATAATAAATAATAATGGACAAAAAGGATAGAGAAAGATAAACGCAGGAAACATATGGAAAATAAGAATGAGTGAAGAGGAATTAACAAACTGGAGGAAAAATTAGAATAGATACTGTCTATAATTTGATGGTGCCTCAAAGCATAATCCTGGAAAGGCAGGGGCAGGGGGAATAATCCTCGATCCTGATGAGAAAGAAAATGTCACATATGAATGGGGATTGGGACAAATCTCAAATAATAAGGAAAAAGCATACAACTTGTTTATGGGAAGAAGAATAATTAAAAAAGAGAAATCAAAATCCTATCATAATAGGAGACTCAACCATAATAATAGAGGCAATGGCAAGAAACAAAAATCCAAGTAAAGAGTTCATGAACAGAATTTTTAGAAGAATCAGGAAGAACTTGGAAGGCTCTGGCGAGGTAATCTTCAGACATGTCTTGAGAATTCACAATCAACGGGTGGATTATTTTGCAAACCAAGCAATGGGAAAAAATGAAGGGCATGTTCATGAAAACCAGAGGAATAGCACAACTTTGTTCCTTAATAATCAACAAAAATCACAAGTATAAAGCTCATCAAAACCAAGGGAAAAATCACAATGATAAAGCAATAAAGCAAAAAAACAATTGTCAAAAAACAAAAAAGGACATATCAATGCAGTAACAACCAGGAAATCATGGGAATGCAAAGGAAAAATAATGAAACTTCAGACTCTTATATGAGCAATAGCAGGAAGGATGATTGCAATCCTAGTCACAAGAACCACTTTGTAATCTATCTCATCGAAGGCATGTCTCCAGCCACATTAAAGAACTACAAGAATAGAGGGTGTATTCACAAAAATCATAGCAGCAATCTCAGCGAAGAAAGCTTCATTTTCCATGTTAATATATTGTTACTTTGGTTTGAAATCCCCTCCCTGTCTTCTCTAATAGCCCATAGTGTTTTCTCTGTTCAGCGCACAGACTTCATCTTAAGCCCCCACCTTTCTTCTTACCAAGCTCGCTCATCCTGTATCCCTTCATTCCCTTCACTCCCTCCACTCAACTGATACATTGCAGTGCAAAGCCCTTCGGAGCATCCACGCCCTTCATCTACCACTCCTATTATCTCAACCCTCCTCCCTGATTGTTATAACTAGATTTTAGTCTTCCTTCAATTATGTCATTCATGGGGACTTCAAATCTATTGGAATACATGGGAAAACCCCGACCAAGTGCTTAAACTAGACTTCAAAAAATCATTCACCTGCAACTATAAGTATCGACGGGTCCACACTCCCAAGCCATTTCCACTGCGTTGCTCCTTCCTTTCTCCGACCTCCAATCAAATTAGGACCATTGACCTAGCGCTCGATCCGATGGTGGTCGCTTAGCTTGATCAATCAAACTTGCGCAACAATCCTCCACCATCGATCTATACTTAATAGATCTGACAGTTCACATTGATTTCGGGTCCGAGAATACCCACTCGAAAAGCGGTTTTCTCTCTCTCCTCCACTGCTACATGTCGCTCAGTTAGTGGAATTGCGTGACCTCCCCCTTTTACACTTATGGTTTCTACCCCGCCCCAAAATACCACTTTCGCATATAA